>VDFB02021797.1:0-29429 GCA_007258455.2 Sequoia sempervirens
TCCACAATTTTCTAAACTCGTGATCTTCTTCGTTATCTCCATACTCTACAAGAGTTCTTGGATCACCTAGCCCCTTCCTCATAGACCAAAAAGAATTAATTTTTTATCACGACCAATTTTTAGCTGTAACTTCCTTATCTAGAGAATCTGGCATTTTTACTCTACTAGATGTTTATCACTTTTTTCATAAAAAATGATGTACGTCCTGATTATCTTTTGATTCAATACCATAATTTCTATTGAAAATTGTTCAAAATAAATACCTTTCTCAACAACACTTTTCTCCATTGCTATTTTGACCTCATCCCAAGAATCCTTGTTTCTCAAGTTTTCAAGCAAGGGTTTACTTTGATGTTGAATTCTACTTGCAGCATTCTTATTGGCCACGATCATTGATTTAATGGTGTCACATGGATCATACTACCAGTGACAGGCAACATCAAAAATTAAAAAACTCAAAAGATCACGAGCCACCTTAAATTATTTTCTCTTGAATGTGAACCCTCCACATGAAAAAGGTAAAGAAGGAAATAAGGTCCTCTTCTTCTGATTGAAAAAGTGTAGTTCATCAGTACTCTACATTTTCCTTACATATTCCAATGTAAAAACCCTTTCTATCACATGTATTGGAATTTTGTATGGCTCTACTCCCGATCCATAAAATCTTAGCACAATATATTCTTCCATTAAGTACCAATCAGCCAATTGTATTTCTTTTCCTAGTTGAATGCAGTTTCTACATGACATAGGCAATCTAGGCATTGGAGTATTTGTAATTGCTTGATGCAATGGAGCCAAAAATTAGTCTACAAAATGATTGTAGTTCCTTCGAGAATCATGCATCTTATCTCAGTGGTCCAATCATATACTAGAGAACCATTCCTCTAAATTTGAATAGAAAAAAATAGCACAATTAGGTTGTGAACCTAAATGTCTTGGTGAAACCTCATTTAATCATTAAAATTTGTTTATGCATGGATTCTTACAAATGCTCAATAAAATTATATTTTACATGTGGAACACCATAATGAATATTATATACCATTTCTAGGAGGCTTGCACCCACTTCCCAATTGCTATCCAATATGAGGAAAAATGCTAGCATGGAAATAGTATCCTAAACCCATGGTCTAAAAATATAAAAATCATAAGGAGGCTTCTAATTACCTTTCAATTTGTTTAACTTGTATGTTATCCTAAACTATTTCACTTTATGAAAGATTTTTCTCCTTCATCCCTCTCTGTCATGCACTCACTTAGCAGCTTTTCTAGGTCAATGTGATATTTCCAAATTCTTTCCAACGAAACCCTAAATGACTTTTCCAAGTTCTTATGAATTGAAATGGCTACCAATTCTTCATGGCCCTTTGGCTTAAAAAATGGTTTTTTGTCATCACACTAAAGCACACCAGCTTATTTTAAATGAAAAAGTGCAAGTGTCTCATGAAAACGATGCCTGAATCCTAAAATACCCAAAATTGGTAACTATTAACTTGCATTTTCTTTGAAGTCTTATTCTTAGATGAAAATCTAAGTTCTGAGGTACACCTACCATATATTTTAGGATCATAAATATCATGGTATTCATCAGTGAAACCTAGGGTTTTAAGCAATTTAGCATAATGTATTTTTTATTTGACATTACCCTAGTGGTACTGGTGGTAGACATGCTTATACAATGTGAAATTTTGAATTCCCTATTAGTCCTTAATTTTTCTTAATTCGTAAGTCTCTCAACCCTAAACCCAAACTTCAAAGTTTGACAAAATAAGATTTTAAGAAACCCCAAATGATGAAACGTAGCCACAAGAATTATTTCACTTACCTGGATTTTGATTCTTGAAAAGATTAATATTGACAGGCATGGAATGACTTTGTTGGAAGTGGAACTGTGGAACCCAAAACATGGTGGTGCATTGCAATGAGCAATTTGAAGACTGAAATCTCCCCATGTGTTGACCCTCTCACTTAAAAATAAAATCACTTAGCAGTAGAAAGTTCTTTTTTTTTTGAACATTAAAGTGAATGAAACATCATTGTGTTGCTTTCGAACTACACAATTAGTACACGGTTGTCTTGCATTGACAACAAATTCTAAATAGATGATCTTTGTAAATCTAATGGTTATAGGGTGATTCCAGAGGTTTAAGTTTGCAAGCCTAGCACTATGTGCATTTCATTCCAGAATGCAACTACAACCATCCATCAAATGTTCATCGAATGGTTGAAACTTGAGTAATTTATGATATAAATAATAAACATGTGTTTTAAAGGGGCCAGTAACTTAACATTGGAAAAGACTTAATAAAATAAATAATGATATTGGGAACCCCAGAGGGAGGTCAACAAAAAATTAGAAATCAATAACATTTTGGTAAACCCTAGCAAGAGTGACAATGTTTAGTGTTTATAATATTTTTTGACAATTTGAAGGCAACTTTCTTTTTTCATTAGTATTGCTTTATGTTTTAAATTTGCATGAAAATATTTCATAAATATTAAATAGATAATACTTAATTTCTTAAAGAAAAAAAAACTTAATTTGAATAGAGTCATAGACATTGAACTCAGAAAATAATTCTTTACTATAAATGAATAACGAAGAATAACACAACCATTTATTTTATTACAATTGAATTACAATGTCACATTATTACATATCTTTTTAAAGATGAGTAGAGAATGCAAGTGCCAAGCTCCTATTTTGTATAAGTAACATATGTTACTTTACATAATACAAATACAAATGTAAGTGTCAAACTTTGGCTAGACTGTTGGTGACAACGTAATACAAATGTCACTTTGAAAATAAATGCATGGTGATGTGACTTGCCTAGTCAACCATGCGCTCTGAAAAAATAAATGCATGAGACTTGCCTGGGCAACCATGCACTCTCAAAATAAATGCATGGTGCTTTCCTGGCACACCATGCTGGCGAAATGGGAGTTGTGAAGATACAAAATATACTTATCCCCTTTGAGAACTAGAGTCATGCATAAGGTGAGGCGTAGTAAATATGCTTCCATCATTTGCATGTAGCCTCCATGCACTAGGATAGCACTTATCTCCATCAGAGCTCCTCATTCTGGTTCAAAACCTTCCTCAAAAGTCAAGTGAGCCAAATCAACTTCTTTCCAATTCCAAATCGACATTTTGAACTTGAAGGAAAATGGCCCCTACTTTGTAACTACATAACTAGAGGCAGTGTAATTTGGATGTCTCATTAACACTATTCTCTTCCTCAAATCCCTGCTTAACTCACAAATGAAAATCCTTATGACAATTCAAAACATTGCACTCAATAGTAAATCCTTTAGCCTTCAACGGATGATTTCAGTTGTGCTCACTATCCCTATTTATGGGCCACCAGTGCCACTACTAGCCTAATCCCTATTTACTTGTGAGTCGTGTCACATGTGAGGTTGGGAATGGGTATAATGATAATCATGATTCACGTAAACCAAAAAACCAACTTAATCGATTCATGTAATGTAAGCCTTACATTTACAATTAAAATGTTTAATTTGATTAACGTCTGGCTACATGAAAATTGTACCTCAAGCTGACAAGTTGTCAAAATCACCACTCAAACAATATGAAATCATTACAAATCTTGTTTAACTTGATCACTGGATTAATGACATTATCATCTATAGTACATCGTGTAGTTTTCAATATAAAGATATCCAATCAATCGCTTTGGATGTTCATATGGAATTAATCCCCATCGCCGTCTGCAATACCACAACCACACTTTCTTCAAAAATGTAGAGTACTTCAAGGCATTGAAAAGACAATTAAATGGCTTGTTTTACCTTAATCATTATCAATTTCCACTAATAAATCACAATAAATTTCGCTCACTTATGATCAGAACTATATGTTGATAATTACTATTAGTTTTAAAAGCCACATTTTTATATTGAACAAAGTAAAAAGGATTTACAAGAATGGATCCATGAAAATTATTTTAATTTAAGTAGCTAAAGACTAAAGTACATACTACATAGCCAGCTTGGCCCAAAAGCCACTATTTGTGACAAAAAACTAGTCACAAAATACATATTACAAGAACTATTACGTTGTACAATAAAATATATACATGTGACACATCACACAATTCATTACTAAAAAAAATTGTAACAATAGCTAAGGCCATCAACCCATAACCGGGTGTTTGAGTAGAAGGTGAATTGAATTTAACAAAGTAATAGTAGAGAAAAAAGTGAATCACCCAAAACCTTCCTCCAAAACTCCAAACTCTTTACTGATTCATTTTTCATATCACACAACATACCACATCTCATATTAACCAGGGCAAGAGCTTGTGTTGTAGAAGAATGCAATTCCACTTTTTGGAATTTTCCACCAACAGGCACTAACCCACTTTCAAAATTGTAATGCTCCAATTCCAACTCCAACGAAGAAATAGGGTAAATGAAAGGTTACAAATAGCGTATTACCAGTGTCTTCACCAAATCTTTATCGAGCAAAATTTCCATGCAATGGACAAGAAAGTTGAAGCTACCTCAAAATATAGAGCAAGGGGGTTGTTCTGAAGTCATTCCCTACCCACAATTATTTTTATAACATCCTCAACCTGCACACAAGGAATTGTAAAAACCATACCCAACTTTCGTCTGTCGTATGCATTGTCCCTTCTTTTCTCCCAAAAATATTTTGGTAGCATGACACACCATGAAGACTCCATAATATCACAGTTAAATTGAGAATATAGAAGAAATAACTCAAAACCAAATATATTATAAATGATATGAAGAACATCAAGTTGGTGAAGTATATATAGAAGTTAGAATGAAGACAATGACATCAAATACTCACACTTAACATTTAATTCACCACTTGAATCCTTGATCATTGATGTGACCATATTATTTCAAAAAAATTGTGAGAATATTATTCCAAGTTACCCGTGAGTTCCACCATCTTCATGAATGTTGAGAAAATCCATGTTTCGACCTCCCCACTTTCCCGTTGGGTTTAACCCGTGTGCAACTTTCAGCAACGGGGAGGCAAGGAGCAGCCCAAATTAAATCTAGCACTTCACATCTATGTGCTCTTTACCTTAAGACCATTTTCATGTGCATAACCCTTAGACCATATGGACAACTCAGATTAAGATGTCTCGCTTACCTTTAAAACATGTGCTTAAAAGGCTCCTTTAGTAGCGCGGGCTTTAACACTAGTTCCTTAACATTTCCTTAATATTTTGCACCTTGCTATAGTTCATTCGACGGTTTTGATCGTTCCACGTGGAACTTCCCCACCTCCCTGTTGAGGGACAGGAGATGTAGGTGGGTCCCCCAAGGGCTAACGGGGAGCGGTCAAGGTTGACCCACGTCACCCTATCTCGACCGTTCATTTCTCAAACCCATTGTTCTCCTAAGTCAAGGGGTCGGTCACCATGATGACTCCAAAGGCTTAAGTCATAACTTAAGTGACCTTCAACTATCAATAGCCAGTCAACAATAAAATATTATTCTGGTTGTCATGAATTTAAGTGATTTAATAAGTAATAAAATTTCAACCATTGATTTCTGGAAATCTAACGGTTGTAGTGTTATTCTGAAGGTTTCAACTTGCAAGTCTAGTGCTTCAGAGATTTGCTTCTGAAATGCAATTATAACCGTCCATCAAAAATTCATCGAATAGTCGTGGGTTATATTATTTTGCATTGGCATATGGCTTCAAACATAATAAATATGTTGACACTTGTCCCCATTCCGGACACTTTATGAAGGAATTTGAATGTGCAGAAAATTTGTCCCGAAATTCGATATTTTTGCCAACCACGCTATGATTTTTTATTCGCATACTAGTTTATTTCACCACTGAATTTTTTTTATTAGTTTGAGATTATGTTTAATTTGCCAATGTTTTTTTATTCATTTGAAAATAGGTTTAATTCGCTAATAAAAAAAAATGGTTTGAAGAAAAGTTTTAATCACCAACAAAAATATTTTTTATGTTTTGAAAACAGGTTTATTCGCCAATGGAAATATTTTATTGGTTTGAAAAAAGGTTTTAATCGCCAATGAAAATATTTTATTGGTTTAAAAAAAATGCAATTCGCCAAGATTTTCCATCTAGCAATTACAAAAGATTCACCAATTGATATTTTTTTTCCTGAAAAATGAAAAAAAATTCCAATAAGATTAATATTTTTATCGGGAAGTATACAAGATTCGCCAGGATTTTACACCTTCGCTAAGGGGGGGTTCTTAAAGTTATCCCTTATGGTAGTTGTAATTTGATGGATCAAGAAGAAAAATGGTTCAGGTGGAGGTGCTATGCTTATTTATCCTCAAGGTGAGAGGTATTACTTGGCATATAGATTATATTTCAGTTGTACTAACAACAATTTTGAGTATGAAGCTCTCATCCACAACTTAGAATGGGCAAGGAAAAGAGGGATTGGTTGCTTGCAAGCGTTTGGAGACAATGAATTTATTGTAAATCAAGTGATAAGTTTTCATGTGACTACAAATGATTTACCTAAGTCATATAAGCGTAGAGTTTGGGATTACTGAAGAATTTGGTGCCTTTAGTCTATTACCTATACCAATAAATCAAAATAAACATGTTGATAGGCTAGTTGCTATAGGTGTTGAGTATGGCATTCCAAAAGAAAAAAACTAGTAAGGTACACCATTATTTAAAGATGGTTATAAGGCCATCAATCCTTGAAAATGATGTACATTGGCAAGTATTTGATAATGAGGAACAAATTATCATTTTTTTGGTTACAGAAGTTGAGTTCACAACTAGTAACTAGAAAATGTTGCAACAATTGTTTGGTGATTATATTCTACAACTAAATTCAAACAAGTTTCCAAAAGGGTTAGTGACCGTAGATTCCATTTTCAACATAGATGATCAAGTAAGGAAGGAAAAGGCCAACATGCTAGTTAAAGAAGAACACTATGATTCCATAGAAATTTTCAAAGATAAGCTTCTCAAACTTGGCAAGGTGTGTATCAAAGAGGAAAAACTTGCTTTCAATTTTCTTTGTAAAGAGTATGATGACATTTTTCTTGGGAGTATCATGATTTAAAAGGATTTAACCCTTGATTATCCCAACATACTATTGAGCTAGAACCAAATAAAAAACCAATGAGACAAAGGCAAAGGCAAAGGCAAAGGCCTTTGAACCCAAATATTGAATATCTCCTGAAAAAGGAACTAAGAAAGTTGATAGAAGGTAGTATCATTTTCCCTATTGAACACACATCATGGGTCTCTAACTTAGTACCTGTGAGAAAAACTAATGGAGAAATCAGATTGTATGTAGACTTTAGGTATTTAAATAGAGCTTCACATAAGGACCACTATACATTGTCTTCTATGAAGCAAATAGTGAAGGTTGTATAGGGTTCAAAGAGGTATACTTTGCTAGATGGTTTTTTAGGTTATAACCAAATTTTAGTGAAGAAGGAA
The DNA here is from genome assembly GCA_007258455.2 of Sequoia sempervirens. Lineage (NCBI taxonomy): Eukaryota > Viridiplantae > Streptophyta > Pinopsida > Cupressales > Cupressaceae > Sequoia > Sequoia sempervirens. Next base: position 7,460 of record VDFB02021797.1, read on the forward strand.
GATCAGTTCAAGACAATGTTTACCACCAAATGGGATACCATGGAATTTATTAGAATACCTTTTGGATTGTCTTATGATAGGGAAACTTTTCAAAGGTCCATGGATATGGATTTTCAAAGTGATGAGGGCTACACTGCCCAAAAACCACAAAAATCACAACATATACCAACATAGAAGATGCGAGATAGAAAAAACAACCCACTTTCAATTATTTTCAAATAATGAAATTACAAATTCAAAAGTTACATGCTACAGCCTCATGGGCTTGATTTATTACAACAAAATCAACTCAAAAAAGAAAAATATACTATTCAGAGCCACAATCTGCATTATTAGGGCCACCTTCTACAACCCCCACTTAACCCTTTTTATTTTCCCCAATAACCACCCTAGAATATTCTAGAAAGTACAAATTTCCCCTTTTTTTTGGCGCCAAAAGTCTCGCCGTTTGATTTCTGGCCTAGGAAGAAATTTTTAAGAAATTCATTTTTTAGAGGACAAACTTCGCGGGGCCATAACTTTTGATCTAGGTGTTTGCTTTGCTATTATTGCATATTGTGAGAAATCTCTCGACGAGCTCTACAATGCCTATACCACTATAGGTCGGTTCAGCCACTTTTTGAGCTATTTCGGGGCCTCCAAAGTTTTATATCTAAATTTGAAGCTGCATTAGAGAAATTTCCCAGGACATAAACTTTAATTTCTTCCAAACCATGCAGGGTATTGAGGTGATTCTTTTGCAATCGGAAATGTTTTTCTACTCTACTCCTTGGGGTAAATTTTCACGTCCATACGAGCCTGTTTTGGCCGACTTACTAAAACTAGTAAGTGCTCATTTTTTTGCTATTTTTGATGCCTGACAATCTTATATTCCCTAAGTGCCATCATGAGACTCAAAACAACTAAATAAAATAAAGAAAACAATTTTTTTGAGTGATACAAGATTTCCCTACACCGTTGGATGCTCCTGCATCAGACACCCAGGGTAATTTGAAAAGTGACCCTGTCACTTCTCAAGAGTTAGAGCGAAACCAAAATGGTTAACCTCAGCCTTAGATAACTATGATGAATCTTTAGCAGGCCTTCCTCTCCATTTCACCAAGTACTCTACATATTGCCTATTTCTTATGCTTCTACCCACACAACTATCTAGGATTTCTTCTATCTCTTCCTTCTCTGAAGTAGGTGCTGGAATTTTCAACTGTTCATTTATCAAACCCTCCTCTATATCACCTTCATGATACTCTATCAAATCAGCAATGTTGAACATAGGATAAATGTTTATTCCACTAGGCAGCTCTACCTCATAAGCATTTCCTAAATCATGCTTCTTCAGGATCTTTCATGGTCCAAACTTCATCTTTAACTTGTTGTATGTACCAACTGGAAACTTTTCCTTTCACAAATGAACCATGACTTCATCTCCTACCTGGAACTCCTTATACCTCCTTTTCTGATCTACCTGAGCCTTATATTGTGAGTTCATCTTGTTGATGTGTTTCTTCACTTCTTCATGCAAATTCTTCAAGTGCTCAGTAAAATATTTAGCCTCAGCACTACTCTTCTCCCCCTTATCCATGTTTCTTAGTTCAGAAGCAGTTCTTGGACTACTCCCATATACAATTTGGAATGGTGATTTACTAGTGCTCCTATTGACAGAATTGTTGTAAGCAAATTACACCTATGGTAAAATCAAATCCCATCCCTTTAGTTTATCTCCTACTAAGCATCTTAGTAGGTTTCCCAAACTCTTATTCACCACCTATGTTTGTCCATCAGTCTGTGGATGGTGTGTAAAACTGAACTTCAAATCTGTCTTCAACTTCTTCCATAATGTCCTCCAGAAATATCCAAAAAATTTGGTATCTTTGTCTGAAACTATACTCTTTGGTAGACCATGTATTCTCACCACCTCTCTGAAAAAAAACTCTGCAACATGAAGAACATCACTAGTCTTATGACACAGAATGAATTGTGCCATCTTTGAAAATCTATCCACCACCACAAATATGGAATCCTGCCCTCTCTGTGTCCTTGGAAATCCAAGAACAAAATCTATGCTAATATCCTCCCATGGCTTCTCAAGTACAGGTAATGGCTAATACAATCCAGTATTATGACTTGTTCCTTTCGCCATCTGGCATATTCTGCAACTTTGTACAAACTTCTTCACATCTTGTTGTAACTATGGCCAATAATAATTCTCACTAACAAGAGAAATGGTCTTATCTCGACCAAAATGTCCAACCAATCCTCCACTATGCTTCTCCTTGATTAGATTCTCTCTCATTGAACTCCTTGGAATGCACAATTAGCTTCCTCTAAACAACATCCCATCTTGAATTAAGAAAACCAACCATCTTGTCCTATCCATTGTAACAAGCTCCAAACAAGCCTTCCAAGCTTCTACAAATTTTGGATCTTTTGGATACAAACTCTTGAGTTCATTGAACCCAACAACCTCTATATTCATCTCTATCAACAAATTTTGCCTTCTACTTAAGGCATCTGCAACTCTGTTTGACCTTCCACTCCTGTGCTTCAAAATAAAAGTATAACTCTGCAAAAACTCAACCCATTTTAAGTGCCTTTGATTCAACTTTCCTTGACTATTGAGATACTGCAAAGCCTGGTGATCAGTATATAAAACAAATTCTTTTGGCAACAAATAGTGTCTCCATTTCTTCAAATCCTGAACTATAGCATAAAAATCTTGATCATATACATAATATTTCTTCTTGGAATTATTTAGCTTCTCACTAAAATAGGAAATAGGCTTACCTTCTTGACTCAAAACAACTCCTATGGCAGTGCCACTAGCATCGCAATCTACCTGAAAGACCTTATTGAAATCTGGAAGTGCCAAAACAGGTTGCTCTGTAACTTTCTTCTTCAACATATCAAAACTTTTGGCTGCTCCTGTAGTCCACTTAAACTCTTTTATATCCCCTCTCATTGCTTCAATTAGAGGTGCACAAATACTACTAAAATTCTTAATAAACTTTCTGTAAAAACTTTCTAGACCATGAAATGATCTTACCTCTGTAACATTCCTCAGGGTAGGCCATTCAATGATAGCTTTCATCTTCTCTGGATCCATTTTAAGACCATCTGTTGAGACGAAAAAATCCCAAATGCACCAACTCTCTCTTCACAAAACTACATTTCTTCAAATTAATCTATAGCTTCTCCTCCCTTAGTTTCTCAAAAAAAATTCAAATATGCTTCAAGTGCATCTCCAATGTATTACTCAAAATTAAAATATCATCCAAATAAACAATAACATTTTTTCCTAAAAACTCTTTCAATACCTCATTCATAAGCCGCATAAAGGTGCTCGGTGCATTGGTTATACCAAAAGGCATGACTAACCACTCATACAAGCCCTCCTTGGTTTTGAAGGCTATTTTCCATTCATCTCCTTCTCTAATCTGGATCTGGTGATATCCACTCTTTAGCTCTATCTTCATGAAGTACTCAGCTCCACTCAAACAATCCATAATGTCATCCATTCTCGGCAAGGGAAATCTATACTTGATGGTGATCTTGTTGATGGCTCTAGAGTCTATACACATCCGCCATTCCCCATCCTTCTTTGGTAGTAGTACTGCAGGTACTACACATGGACTCATACTTTCTCTGATCAATCCCTTTTGCAACAACTCTTGTACTTGTTTGTTCAACTCTTCACTCTCTACTGGAGTCATACGATGAGCTGCCTTATTTGGAAAACTAGCTCCAGGAATCAAGTCCATTTGATGACTAATCTTTCTTCCATAAGGAAAACCTTCAGGTACATTATTAGAAATAATAGTTTGAAACTCATTCAACAAAATTGAAACCTCTATAGGTAACTCAGTAGTATCTTCTTTATCAACTTTAGGAATCAATGCAAAACACATATGCTCACGCTTCATACCTTCTAGGAACTTTCTTCCATCAACCAAACAAATTCTTGCATTACTACATACCTTTTCTTCTGCCTCTTTCAAGGGCTTCAACTTATGACAAACCCCATCTTTTGTCAAAGAATAGGTGTTGGCATGTCCATCATGTATTGGTCGCCGATCAAACTACCACGGTCTACCTAACAACATATGACAAACATCCATAGGTATAATATCACACAATACCTCATCATGGTAATTTCCAATCTTGAACTTTACCAAACATTGTTCATTTACCAAGGCCTTATGGTCCTTCTGCAACCAAGCAATCCGATATGGGTTTAGATGCCTTCTTCTCTCCAACTGCAACTTACTAACCATGTCTTCTGAAACAAGGTTATCAGTACTACCTCCATTAATAATAACATCGCAAACTTTACCTTCACACTTACATCTGGTGTAAACAAATTCTTCCTTTGAGTTGGTTCATTCTCCTCATTCAGCAAGGCTCTTCTGGTAACAAGAACCTCTCCTCTTTCTGCATCCTCAGAATGTAAAGACTCAGCATCTTCATCAACATGTGCAACTCGTGCATTACCCTCAGGTCTTCTATTTGTCCTTCCTTGATGTTGAGGACACTCATAGGCTCGATGTCCTTCTCCACATTGGAAATAGGTTCCATGGAAGCCTCCTCTTCCTAGTCCTCATCCAGATCTTCCCCTTCCTCTTTTTTCTCCATTATTCTGATCACGGTGACAATAGGTGTTATCTCCTTTCTAGTTTTGGATGCTATTGGAGCCTTCACCCTTCTTTCGATCTTCATTTCAACCTCCATATGACCGTCCACTAGTCTTTCCTCCACAACCTCCACCTCACTGTTTATTCTCAAACCTCTTGTTTAACTGTTCTTCAACCTTTAGAGAAAATTGATAAGCATCCTTAATGGTGGTCATTCTTACTAGTGCCAATTCTTCCTGTATGCTTGGCTACAACCCGTTAATATAACGGGAAAATTTCTCCTTATTCGCATCCAAATGTCCTGTCTGAATCAAGACCTTGTGAAATTCCTCTATGTATCCTTTCACAATCCTTGTCCCTTGCCTCAAGCTCTTCATCTTCTTGAGCAGCTCCAATTCATAATCAACTAGAATAAATTTTTTCTTCAATTTTGACACCATTCTAACCCATCTAGAAATTTTATCTTTCCCTTGTCTTCCTCTTTCTAACTAGACCTCTTTCCACCATATACTAGCGTGACCTTCCAATTTTTTCTTTGCAAACCTCACTCTGTGAGGATCTTCAATCTCCTCAAACTCGAAAAATTCCTCCATGTCATTGATCCAATTAATCAATTCCTCAAGATTCAGATTTCCACTAAAAGTTGAAACCTCCATTTTAGGTCTCTTCCCAATGCTTGAGATTGCTCGCAACAATCTTATTTCTCCAGGATCCATTGGATCTTGCTCTTCCTCTTCCATTTCCTCCTTTGTTTCATCTTCACTTTCATCTCTGTCTCATTGCACATCTCTTCTTCAAACCTCTTGTTGCAAGGTTTCTAATTTCCTTCTAAAGGCTTTGATTTCATCTCTAGGTGGACCTCCTCCACCTCTGCCATACTGGGCACATCTTGGAGGCATCTTGAATTCAACCCACACTCATAGGTCTTGCTGCAACTACCTCACGTTTAGCACTCTATTACAGGCTTAGGAACTCCTGCTCTGATACCACTTGATAAGGGCTACACTACCCAAAACCCACAAAAATCACAACAATAGATACCAACACAGAAGATGTGAGACAGAAAAACAACCCACTTTCAATTATTTTCAGATAATTAAATTACATATTCAAAACTTACATGCCACAGCCTCATGGGCTTGATTTATTACAACAAAATCAACTCAAAAAAGAAAAATATACTATTCGGAGCCACAATTTGCACTATCAGGGCCACCTTCTACAACCCCCACTTAATCCTTTTTCATTTTCCCCAATAACCGCCCTAGGATATTCTAGAAAGTACAAATTTCCCCTTTTGTTTTGGCACCAAAAAGTCCCACCATTTGATTTCTGGCCTAGGAAGAATTTTTTAAGAAATTCACTTTTTAGAGGACAAACTTCACAGGGCCATAACTTTTGATTCGGATGTCTAATTCGCTATTATTGCATATCATCATAAAGCTCTCGACAATCTCTACAACATGCAAACCCATTGTAGGTCAGTTCAGCCACTTTTTGAGTTGTTTCAGGGCCTCCAAAGTTTTATATCTGAATTTGAAGTTGCACTAGAGAAATTTCTCAAGACGAAAACTTTAATTTCTTCCAAACCGTGTAGGGTATTGAGGTGATTCTTTCACGACTAGAAATTTTTTTCTACTCTACTCCTTGGGGTAAATTTTCACGTCCATACGAGGCCATTTTGGCCAACTTACTAGAAATAGTAAGTTCTCTTTTTTTGCTATTTTTTATGCCTGGCATGCTTATATCCCTTAAGTTCCATTATGGGACTCAAAAAAACTAAAGAAAATAAAGAAAACATTTTTTTTGGGTGATGCAAGATTTCCCTACATCGTTGGATGCTCCTGCATCACAAAGTCTCATGAACAAGATTGTTCTTGGATACCTTGATAATGTCACTATTTTTCAAAGGATGCAAAGGAAAATCTCACTCATCTAAGGAAAATTTTTGATAGGTGTAGGGAGTATGTTGTATCCCTTAATCTAAAGAAATATATTTTATTTGTTTATGAAGTTAAGTTACTTGTTTATGTGGTGTCCAAACATGGTATTACAATTGATATCGAAAGGGGAGTGTCATCTTAGATTTTCCTTTACCAACTCAGGAAAGGGGTTGCAAAGTTTCTTAGGAAGAATCAATTTTTTTAGAAGGTTTATACCAGACATTGTTGATCTCTTAAAACCACTAACATCCTTGTTAAAGAAAAATGTGTCTTTTAAATGGACAAAGAGAGGAAAAAGAAGTTCTGAAGGCATAAAAGAAGTTTTAACAACACCTACCCTCTTAAACCCTATTTTTCTAAATATTTCACCTTGTATTTTTATGGAAATATTGACACTACCTCAGTTATGTTAGTGCAGAAAAATGATGAAGGTTTGGAGCATCCAATAATCTTCTTTAGAAAAGGCTTGGAAGAATATGAGCAAAGGTATATTTTTATTGAAAAGTATGTTCTTTTTGTTATTAGAATCCTAAAGAATTTTAGACATTTAATTAAAAACAAAAAAGTTTACTTGATGATTTCTCATCCTAGTGTCATTGATTTTTTTTTTAGAAAGGACTTGAATGAAAAGAGGGTAGGTTGGATTACAAAGGTTATGGAGTATGGTGTATAAATCAAGGTAAAAAATCTGGCAAGAGGGAAAGTATTGTGTGAATAACTAGTTGGTGATGCTTAAAATAACAAAGAAGAGGTTAAATAGGTTGTCCTACGATTCAAGAAGAATCCCAAACAACTACACACACTTCTTCTATAAGTTGGGTGTAAGACATGGCTCATTTCATCCAAATAGGTGAATGTCCATAGGTAATGGATAGGGATAAAATAAGGTACTTTAGGCTAAAATATTCACTTAGATGTATTGATTTTGACCAAATTGACAAAGTTTTGCAAGAATTTCATAATGGAGCAACTAGTGGAAATTTTACACCTAGAGAAACGACATTGAATATAATGAGGGCATGCTATTATTGGCATAGTTTATTTAAGGGTGCACATGAATGGGTAAGGGAATGTAAAAAATGTTCCTTTTTTCTCAAGTAAATAAAATTTACCAGTCTTGTCCTTGCAACCTATCTAAGTTGAAAAACCATTCATGAAGTGGAGTATTGACTTTATTGGAGACATTAATCCACCTTCTAGTGTAGGTCACAAGTGGGTTCTCACTACTACTAACTATTTTATTAGATGGAATGAAGCTATAACATTAAAATAATCTAATGAGAGTATTGTACTAAACTTTTATGAAGATTTAGTGATAAGGTTTGGTATTCTTGATTCCATTGTTTCTGATAATCCCTTGGATTTTGTGGGTATAAAGATAAGTGAATGGGCTGTAAATAATGTTATCTTCTTGAATACATCTTCAAACTATTACCCTCAAGGGAATGGACTAGATGAGTCCACAAATAAAAAATTGATTATGATTATCAAAGGAATCATTGAGGATAATCGGAGTAAATGGCATACAAAATTGAAATCAACTCTATGGGATGATAGGATTACTCCTAAAAGGTCAATTGTCAACTCCCCATACATGTTGGTTTATGGTAAATAGGAAATATTACCTATCTCTCTTAAATTTACAGCTCTTGATTTGGTCAAACAACTTGAAATGTTAGAAGAGGAGCCAATGGTAATAATATTAGCACAATTGGTTGAGTTGGAGCAAGTTAGAAATCAATCCATGAAAACAATGGAGATGCACCAAGAACAAGTAAAAATATCTTTTGACAAGAGGGAATATTCTAGAGTCTACAAAGAAGGTGATGTGGTCCTCGAGTGGGATGAATTGAAGAGAAATCCCAGTAAAAATTCTAAATTTAATGCATTTTAGAGTGGGCCTTATATAAGTTTTTGAGTGCAAGCAACATAATACTTTCTAGCTATCTAAGTTGGATGGAAGAAATATTGATCCTAGTAAGAGGGATTCATCTCAAACATTTTTTTTGAGGTATGGATTAGTTCTTTTTACATATTAGGATAGGTTTTTAATGTCTAATAAGTATTTTAGCACATTTATTTGTTTTTTTCCCTCCAAGTGCTGAAGCACAGTTAGTTAATCTTTTGGTGAGTTGTAGTAGTTCTAGTTTGGTTTCTTGTTGTTCTTGATGGTCCTAATAGCTAGTAGCTAAGTCTAGTTTATTACAGGTTTCCTTGACTCTTTTTCCCAATGGATATGCAAGGCTATTGGTCTTATGAGTTTTAGTGGGAAAAAAACCTTAGGGGTCACATTTAATGTTGATAATATCTTATCACCTTAATGCCTAGGAGCTTAAGTTAGCCAAAAGAGGAGTAAAATTTAAATATTTCTATGTGCCAATGATTTAAAAAATTAAAAATGGGTCGTCAATAGTTTCCAAGAAACTTATAAACAATAAAAAAATAGCTTAGTTTATATTTTCCCTCTATCCATGTAGAAAGAGAAAACTTAGGGTTTTTAGTGTGTGTTATTAGAAGGAGTCATCAATGAAGATAGAGAGACCAACACTTGTTGAATTTTGTTGAAAGAGTTTAATATTGAAGATCATGTTGCATCCATGATTGAAGGAGTAATGGCACATTACCGAAAGCATGGGAAGGTTTTTAATAGGTTGCAAAAAGATAAAGAGAGAGAGAGAGAGATCTCAGGAGTTGTTTTCACATGTTCAAATGGGAAAAGAAGAGGCAACTCTATCGATCTATTTTATTTGAATCCTTGTATTGTTAGGAAGATATGTCATATCCATCATGAGGAGTATAAAATATCATGCATGGCCTTAAATTTCATTATTTTAGATTTTTTCATGCTAATTTATGTATTGGCACAATTAATGGACAATAAATAAAAAGTGACATTCAAGAAGAGAGTTTTATTTCAAGTTATGTAATGAATTGTTATAACATGATATTCTATATATTCATGAATTTTGAGGGTCTCAAAATTCCTAATCAACCTTTGTATTAGTCAATGATATCCTATAGAAACTATAAACTCTTAACCAAGAGGATAGAAATTTTGTAGAGCCTATTTTACACATATATTAAGTGAGGTTTTGGGTTCTTTGAATTAACTATTATTTGTTGTTTCACTATCATGTAAAAACCCCATTGGTTTCTTATTGTTACTTCCTATTTATGTTATGGAATCTTTGTGATGTTTTGAACAACCCCTTCAATGTCTAGGGTAGTATGGAATTGTATAAAGATAGGAAAAATGATAGCTAGAAGGTCAACAAAGTCTATATACCCAAAAAGGGATGATAGTCATCCTATAAACAAACAAGCGTGTCAAGGTGTCTTAACAAAGAAAAGGGGATAAAATCCAACTTTCGTAGCCTATAAGAACCCTATTTTTCAAAATAGGTAACAATGGCCATTCATAAAACCCTCCACAAATATTTTCATAACAAATGATGTTAATATATACTTTCTCTTGTCTTACTATCATCTTATCAACATGAAATCGTGAAAATATGGTTTCATGAAGTCATGTAGAGAAAATAAATATTTTTATATTGTATGAACTATTATCCTTTCAAATGATTGTTAGAACTATTGTTAAACCCTTGTCATGGTTTGAGAACATAATGAGAATTTTCCAGTATAAAAGTGGGAAAAATGAATGATAGAGGGGTCGTGACTGTTAAGAAATTACAATGGCATGGATAAAAGACACAACACAGTAAAGAAAGAATAATCAAAAAGGGCTATTTAACAATGTGGGTAGAAATGTATGGAGAATAAGACTCTATCAAGAAGATGACTATGATATTTGAGAGTATGTGTGCATAAGAGGATATAAATGAGAATGGTAGAAGATAATACACTACAATGAGAATAAAATAAAAGTCATAGTCCATTGACTGTCACAATCCATTAACTATCACAAAGGACACTAATATGTGATAGTTTCAAAGGAAGAGAAGGGACCTTGTTATACATAGAGTTCCAAATGAACAAGGACTATGATGACATAAAAATTAAATAAAACAATAGAAAGTCTTATTTTTCTTCTTCTTTTGTCACCTCTCATCTAAGAGTTCTTACAAAAACCATAAGGTATTGATCATAGCAACAATTTTCACATATGAGTTGGCTTCTATTTATTTCTTGTATCCTGTCATGCCTTTATCTATACTTATTTATGGTATCCTTTTAGGATTTCTATGCTCCTATGAATTCTAAGGATTAGTCATATTTTGGGACATTCCATGCAATTCTAAGTGAAAGAGAAAGAAATCAGTGCAAGGTCACAATAATAGGGAGTTAAAACTCATGAAGTTATCTATAGAGGACAAGGATGAAGTATGCCAAACCTTGTGTAGGTATGAAATGTGACAAAGGACAGACACTAAGAAATGATAATACTTATGAATTTGTGAAATTTAGTGAATAATATCTTCACAATCATAGTCATGTGACTACTGGAAAAGGAGAAAAGAGTATTTCAAAATATGATAACAACATTATCAAAGAGACCAAAACCTTGTAACCTTGGTTTTTATTAAATTAAATATTTTCTTCTAACAAAAAGAGGTATGACAAAGGAACAATGTAAACTCATTCTAAAGTATACAAAGGATAGTGTTGTTAGTAGGTCTATTTTGATAGTCAAATAATATGCATGATACCATCGAAGAGGTGACGGTTATGTAAATGTCAGTCCCTCAAAAGATAATATTCAAGTCACTAAGTGAATAAACCATACAAGGGATATTCATTGGAATAATTGACACTCACAAGTAACAATTGAAGGATAGAGAACAAATGATAGGGATAGGGTTGGATTGAGACAATCACTGCCTCAATGCTCCGGGTCTCACCTTTGTTAACCCCCTTGGTGTCACTTCCTCCACCACTCAACCTGTAGGTCCTATGCTATCTAGGCACCCCCGGTTCCTCTGCCAACCCTACTATCAATTCTAGTTTGCTGCTACCAAGCCAAACTTGGTACCCTTCCTCTCTCACTCTTCCTAGCCCTTAATCCTTTTAAAGACTAGACAACCTCTAATGCCTCCTAACTTGCTTGCAGGGGTGTGCATAGGCTTCCATGGCTTCAAAACTGTCTAGGAAAGGTTCTTTTCCAAGCACAAATCTTCTTTCTTCTATCGCTGCCACAAAACCCTAGGTTAGGGTTTTAGGAGGGCTAGTAGCCCATGAGCCCTATTAGGTCTCTTAGCCCGGGGTTTTTGGTTATTACTCCTTCCTGCTCGGTGAACACCATAAATTCAAAGAAAGAACCCTGGCTCAATTTTGGAGCACTTCAAGATTTTTGTGGTTTCAAACCTTCTCAGGCCGTACACAGGATTAACCCTGATTTTGAGAAATTTAGGGCTTTTTAAGCCTTTTCCTGGTCACACAGTGGATTGTTTCCTTCTTTCAGCCACCAAATGGATTGGTGATGCCCCCTGCCTCTTGTCAGACCTTTGTAAGGTCCCCTACAATCTTTACACACCCTGGGTTTCCAGTGGTTAAACACCCCTACAACGTTGGAAGCAATTTTGCACTGTCTTTCCTAACCGAGCATAGTCTGCTCGCCTAGGAATAGACTTTTTGCATGCTACTTGAACTCCTACTAACTCCTAACACTAAAGTATGTACACTAATGGAGTTTATCCACCTTCCCAACATCTCCATACTTCTTGGTACGGTGGAAGTGCAGGCTAAAACTCCATTCTAAACACTATTACCAGTCAAAATAGCAACAAGAAACAACACAGTATTTACAAGACAACAGAAAGCGATGGAATTACAAACTACTGAACCAGATAAATGCTTCAAAAATATCCACTACATGCTATTCAATCCAAAAAAAGCTTTCCTCAATTCATTTTTGTAGCTGTCACACGAGCAAGAACAAAAAAATAGAACTTTCACAACAAAAATCATTGTTTCTTCCCTATTCTCATGAAAATTGTCAATGTTCAAATCTTCCAACCCTCTCCAAAGGTTGAAAAATCTCTTTTACAATGCTTGGAAACAATTAGGTTTCCTTTTTTAGCCTAGGAACATCCAAAAGTTCACTGTTGTAAAACACAATGGGTTTAGCAATCTTGGTCTATTGCTTAGAAAACAACCAAAGATTGGCTTCCAAAAACTTATTCAAATTCACCACTTCTAACCTAATAAACAAATGCCCTCAACTACAATTAAGATGGTCCGCAAGACCTTACACAACATAAACAAAATTAAACTTCAACCAAAAACTCCAATAAGGCTTGAATTTTGCCAGGTGCTCCTGCACCATTCTCCCCCTCTCAGCACAAACACTAAGAACTAGAAAGAGGGATCATTGCCAGGTCAATGCCAAGTTTCTTAAATTGATCTTCTTGTACCCATGTAGCCTCTGAGTCAGGCTTTCTCTTCCACTTGATAAGGTGCTCCATGTATACCTTATTCCTTGTAGACTTTTGTACTCTGGACTCCAAGATCCGCTCTGCCTGAGGCTGCTCTTGATTAGGTAGGGGTACATTACTGATTTCCTTGAAGATTTCATGACTGTTCTAAACCTCATCACTGACTGTTCCCTTATACTTGATCAAATCATCAACGTTGAACACTGGAGAGATGCCCAAATCTTATGGCAATTCCACCTTATAGGCATTCTTGCCATATTTGGCCAACACCTTGCATGGACCCACTCTCTTCATTTGCAACTTGGTGGACATCCCCTTCTACAATCTAGATTTGTTGAGGTGAACCATAACATAGTCCCCAACTGCAAATTGCACATCTCTCTTTGACAAATCAGCTTTTTCCTTCAACTTTTGGGTTGTTGTTGTAACTGTTTGTTTGACCTGCTCATGAATCTCTTTCATTGTCTGAGTGAAGTATTTTGCATGTCCACTCCTATTCTCCTAAGATCCAAGGTCTCTAAGCTCACAAATTCCCCTTGGGTGCATCCCATACACAACCTCAAAAGGACTTTTTCTTGTAGTTCTATTTACACTATCATTATAGGCATACTCAGCTTGGGAAATCACCATATCCCATCTTTGTCCATACTTCTTGGTTAAACATCTTAAAATATTACCTAACACCCTATTAACCACCTCTGTTTGACCATCGGTCTGAGGATGGTATGCTGATCCAAATGACAGATTGGTACCCAATCTGCTCCATAAAGTCTTCCAAAAATGGCTCATGAATTTCACATCCTTGTCTGATACAATGCTCAATGGCAATCCATGGATTTTTACAACTTCCCTGAAGAAGAGATGGGCTATGTAACTTGCATCATGTGTAGTCTTGCAAGGGATAAAGTGACTCATCTTGCTAAATCTGTCCACAACTACATAAACACTATCAAAACTAGTTTTGGTCTTAGGAAGACCTACCACAAAATCCATGCTCACACACTCCCATGGTCTGTTAGGAATGGGTAGGGGCTGATACAAACCAGCATTGCTAGCTCCTCCCTTAGCTCTCATGCATACAACACAATGTTCCACATATTTTATGACGTCTCTTGCTAACTTAGGCCAGTAATAGAACCTTTGAACTAGCTCTAAAGTTTTATTAATACCAAAATGTCCACTAAGACTGCCATTATGCTTTATTGATCCTCTTGGGACACATAACAGATTACCCTTAAATAACAGTCCATTTTGCAGTGTATACTCAACATATTGACTATGAAAATGATTTTCAAAATTAGAGCATACCTTGTAGGCTTCTGAGAAATCTTCATCCTCACCATAGAGGTCTTTGAAACTCTCTAATCCAATGCTTTTCAGTTGTATCTCTTGGACTGTCAACAACCTTCTGCTTAATGCATTGCCACCTTGTTCATTTTCCCTTTCTTGTGCTTGATGGTAAAAGTGAAAGCTTGGATGTATTCCATCCATTTCAAATGCCTATTACTCAACTTCTCTTGGGTGTTAATGTAACTGAGTGCCTGGTTATCAGTGAAGACCACAAACTCTTTGGGCAACAAATAATGCCTCCACTTCCTAAGGGACTGCACTAAAGCATATAACTCAAGATCATAGGTAGAGTACTTTTGCTTGGCCTCATTGAGCTTTTCACTAAAGAAGGCTACAGGCCTACCTTCTTGACTAAGTACTCCTCCTACTGCTACTCCACTTGCATCACACTCAACTGTAAACAACTTATGAAAACTAGGCAATAACAGAATGGGTTGAGTTGTCACTTCTTGTTTCAGTTTTTCAAACCCTGTATCAGCTTCTTGAGTCCACTTAAACTTTGTTTTTAGACCACCTTTAATAGTATCTAGGACTGGTGCACATATGCCACTGAAATTCCTTATGAATTTTCTATAGAATTGTGCTAAACCATGGAAACTTCTTACCTCTGTTGTTGTGGTTGGTGTGGGCCAGTCGAGAATGGCTTCCACCTTGCTTGGATCCATCTTCAAGGTTCCTTGGGAAACTACAAACCCAAAATACACAAGCTCTTTCTTGAAGAACTCACACTTCTCAAGGTTAATTGCCAATTGTTCTTCTTGCAACCTTTTAAGAACCATCTCCACATGCTTCAAATGCTCTTCTGCTGTCTTACTGAAAATTAGTATGTCATCAAGATAGACTACCACAAAGATTCCTATGAAATCCTTAAGCACCTCATTCATTAGTCTCATGAACGTGCTAGGGGCATTTGAGAGGCCAAATGGCATCACTTTCCACTCAGATAAGCCATCATTTTTCTTAAAAGTTGTCTTCCATTCATCACCTTCCTTAATTCTGATTTGATGGTAGCCACTCTTGAGGTCCAACTTAGTGTAATACTGTGCTCCTCCAAGGAAATCCATTAAATCTTCAATTCTAGGTATTGGGAACCTATACCTAATGGTGATCCTATTAATTTCTCTAGAATCAGTACAAAGTCTCCACTTACCTCCTTTCTTAGTTGCCAAAACCACTGGGACTGCACATGGGCTGATGCTCTTTTGAATTAGACCTTGATTCAACAATTCTTCCACTTGCCTTGTCACCTCTAGGTTCTGCTCAGGAGTGAGCTTGTATGTTGCTTTGTTAGGCAATGAGGCTCCAGGTATGAAGTCAATTTGATGACTTATTGCTCTCTTTGGTGGTAGAGTTGCAGGTGTTCCATCACTGACTATACTTTTGTATCTATCAAGCAACCTTTGGACTGCTTCTGGTAAGACTGTCCTTTCATCCTTTTCCTCCTCTTTGGGCTGCATCATGATCACATACCCTTCATTCCCTTGGTTTAGATCCTTAATGAACTCGTTACCACTGCTCAACATGATGTTAGGTACCTTTGACTATCCCTCATCTTCCTCTGTCAATGACTGCAGCTTGAAGGTTCTTCCATCCTTCTTGAATGAAATGGTGTTCTCCTTCCCATCATAAATGGAACTTTTGTCATACTGCCAAGGTCTTCCCAGTAGAAGATGACATGCATCCATGGGTAATACATCACAAACTAGCTTATCTTTATACCCTCCAATGGAAAATTCCACTGTTACTTGCTCATTAACCAAAACACTATGCCCTTTATTCAGCCATGTGACCTTGTAGGGGTTAGCATGAGGTACCTTCTACAATTTCAGTTTAGTTACTGCCTCCTATGAGATTATATTATCTGTAGAACCAGAATCTACAATGACCTTGCATACTTTACCAAGTATTTTGCACCTTACTCTAAAAAGAGCTCTTCTTTGCTTAGGTTCCTCCTTGACTGGTTGTCTGATCAGCACTCTGTTAAACATCAGACTCTCTCCAATTTCAGATTCTATATGACTGATCTCAGTTGCCTTAGGACTCATGGCGTCCTCTTGTGCATAGGCCACTCTCTTTTCATTGCTTGATGAAGAAGCTTTCTCCAGGCATCTATAAGCAGGGTGACCTAGCTGGTTGCAATGGTAACACTTCATGGTGGCAAAGTAAGAGTTACTTTTGCCTGCTCCTCTTCCTCTATTTGAACCTCCTTGAGGTCCTCTTCCTCTATTAAATCCTCCTCTTGAAGATGTTTCACCTCCATGCTCAGTGAGTTTTGATTCTCCTTGGTTTCTTTGGTCACTACCTCTTCCTTGGTAACCACCACGTTGTCCTCTTTGATCTCTTTGATCTTTTCCTTTGCCTCTGCCTCTAGAAGACTGATCTTGCCTCCTCTTGTTCCTTTCCTCTATCTTGATAGCCAACTGATAACATTGGTGTATGGTCTTGGGACTTAGTAAGGCCATTTCCTCTTGGATATTCCACTTCAAACCATTGAGATACCTAGCCACTTTGAGGCTCTCATCCTCTGTCACATTAGACCTCATACAAAGCTTTTGAAACTCCTCAGTGTAAGTGCTTACATCTTGGTCTTTATGCCTTAGGCTTTGCGTCTTCTTGTGCAATTAGATCTCATAATCATCTGGCATGTAGGCTTCTTTCACTTTAGCAACCATTCATTTCCAAGTTGTTATGGGTTGTTTTCCTTCTTTCTCCCTTTCAGTCTGGATGAACTTCCACCATGTCAAGGTTGATCCTCTCAATCTTGACTTAGCAACCTTCACCTTCTGAGCTTCAGTGACTCCATCACACTCAAAGTGATTCTCCATGCCTTCTATCCAGTCCATTACCAAATCAGGTTCCATCTTTCCACTGAACAGTGGGATGCCTTCAAGTGCTTTTCCACTCAAGGCTTTCAATTCCTTCAAGAAAGTATCCTCCTTCAAAACAGGATCAGGTACAGGGGTCTTATCCTCCTCTGCTATCTCTTCTTCTTTTGGAATTCTTCCCTCAAACTGTGCACTTCTTACTGCTGTCTCAAGTTGGGCTATTCTTTCCCTCAACTACTTATTGTCTTCTTCCTACTCTTCAACCATCTTTTCCAGTTCTGCATTGGTCACTGTAAGCGGTAGAAGGGGAAAAGCGAATTAAACAATGCATCTACGCTTCTAAATAAGATATTGCATCTAAGATTAAGGAATTTAAGCTAAATTAAACTACAAAATCTACAGAAATTTATCCTATTGCTCTCTAACTCTAAAGACTTCTCTAATTTACTTAGCTCTCAGATTCGTAAGCTAATTAAACTATTAAGTGACACTTAGAGAATGAGAATTAAGCTATTGTGAGTCTATAATGCAACTAAGATGATTCTACAATGAGAATTAAACTACTGTAAACAGCCATGATTAAAACTATGAAATGCTGAAGAAAGCTTGATGGATTGATCCTAAAACTTGATTGCTGGAATGCTTGAATGTTTGGAAACCTGCAGAGTAAAATTGCATAAGTTAGGATCCTTTTTGTGTAGCCCAAGAGCTGTATTTATAGCTTTCACGGCAGCACAATTGCACAGGAAACCGGGATGAGGGGCTGTGATTTCTTCTGGAGAATCTAAAGGTTTGGGATGAGAAGAAGGAGCTGATCATGGAGAATGGTTTCTCCCCATGAAAACACCAGGCAAGATAGGAGGGAAGGTGGGTGGAAGGTTGTTGAGAGAACTTCCTGCAAATTTTTCCTGAAGCTTTCCCGTGAATGGCAGTGCCATTAATTTGATTGGTGAGAAATAAATATTTATTGGTGAGTGAATAGTGCAAATTTTATACATAAATTTAAATAATTTCAATTTATTTAAATTTAGCAAAAAAAGAGGAATAAATAATTTAATAAATCAAACTATAGAGTTTGTTTTATTAAATTAAAAGGAGAATGATAATTAAATAAAAGATTTTTAGCAATCTTTATTTAATTAAGAAGAAATGTGATTTTAAATAACACAAATTGTGTATTTAATTTTAAGATAGAAGAAATAATGATAATAATTAAATAAAACAAAGTTTTTAATTTTGTTTATTTAATTAAGAGAGAATTAATGTGATAAAATGATAATAATTAAATAAAAAACAAAGTTTTTAATTTTGTTTATTTAATTAGGAGAGAAAAAATAGAAGAATTAATAAATGAACTTAATATAAATAAATATTTCTATTTATTTATTAAGTAGAAGAATTTAAGATTAGTTAATCAAATAAGGCATATTCGATTAATTGGATTCTCCAGACCATTTTTAGGTGTCTACATTTTGCCCCTCTTTGAAGTGATGTGTTTACGCAGTACTTCAAAAGAATGATTTTGCTTCAGCTGCCAGTATTGACGAAAGGTTTTAAAGCATGCCCCGGACTTGCCCTAGATGATGAATTTTGAAAGATGATGATATATGCCCCTCGGAGATAAATTGATGAATTTTTGGATTTTTTTTTGAATTTTCAAGAATTTGAATGTATGATGGTTTGATGATGAATTGATGAAGAAACAATTTATCTCCCAACAAGATTGTAAATGCCTCAGTGATTGAGAAGAATTAATTCTTCAGAAGGAAAAAAATAATTAAATCCCATTAAAATCCCTAAAAAATAGCCTATAAATGCTCCAAAGGTCATTTTCAAAAGTCATTTGTGCATTGACTTTGACAACCTTGAGATAGAGACCCTCCAGAGTATTCGAGCTAGGATGCCAATCCCGTACCACACCCACTGACTTGAGCGTGTGCGCCGTCACCAGCGTTCGGCCAATTATGGTCCTCCGGTATGTACCTCAAACCTTTCTCGTAATTCGCACCATTAATTTTGATGCATTTTGGCACATTTTTAGAGTTTTAGCGTGCGGGGAATGCGGTGTAGCGCGCCCATAATTTTTTGTAGCGCGTCATAGTTTTAGCGCGTCCGGTCTATAGCGTAGCGCGTCCAGTAAGTTTTGCAACGTGCCAGCAGTTTTAACACACGTGGTAAGTTTTGCAGCGCGTCTATGAATTTTTGTAGCGCGCCAGAAACATTAGCGCGCAGGGATAGATCTGTAGCGCGTACGGGGATTTGTGTAGCGCGCCAGACTTTTTAGCGCATTTGGTCGATTTTGTCGCGCTTTGGGTAAAGATTGATGTAACATTGTGCATTTTGATTTTCGTCGATTTATTTTTTATTCCATCTATTTTAGTTTTGTTCTTGACTAAAATATATGGGAAACGATCTCATGATGAGCGAGATCTATTGATTGATATAATTACCCTCATGATAGGCGAGGAATAATTATGCATTTTGAATGATTGAACCCAATTGATAGATGAGAGTTCCGTGATGATTTGATAGGTTGATAGGTAAAAGCACAATGTTTGAAGATTTGATGATCTTTGATATTCTGATTAAAATGTTTTGTTTTGCATGAGTACAGGAGCAGTTGGATGTGATCCAGGTGCGGGAGTAGTTCCCCTGGCCGTTTGATATGATTTCGCGACTGTCTCCTGACGAGAGACAGCATATTGCTACCTGTGGTTTGGCTACATTGTTGGACATGCCCCATATTAGACTCAATAGGGGTCTATTGACAGCTTTGGCGGAGAGGTGGCATAGTGACCACAACACATTTCATTTACCTACTGGTGAGATGACAGTGACGCCAGAGGATGTATGGCGTATTCTTCGCATACTGTTTGTTGGAGAGATTGTGGTTCACGACTCGGAGGAGGTTGGTGGTGTAGAGGCCATGCAGAGAGTCTTCCAGGATCCTCACATTGCAGGAGAGTGGATCCTATGGATAGATATATATGAGTCATATGCTCCTCTTCCTTCTGTTTTGGCGGGTTTCATTTGTGGATTCCTTTGTCCTGATAAGAGGTCAAAGGGTCTATCGCTTGGATGGGGTCGTGTGCTAGAGGGCCTGGTGGTCCATAGGATGAGATATGCATGGGGCATGTGCATGCTTGCCCAGTTATATCATGATTTGCATTGGGTAGTATATCTCGACGGCAGTAGTTTATTTGCAGGGGCTACCATTCTCCAGGTATGGGCCTGGGAGCATATTGTTGTTACGCGTCCCGTACCAGTGTTGGCCAGACCAGCGATGAGGCCATATGTATTTCGATATAGAGGCAGGCCTACCCAGCATATGATGGGTAAGCTTGAGTATTGGAGACGGATCGTTGATGATATAGAGGCAGTGACCTGGCGTCCGTACCTAGACTGTGATGCCTGGGATGACGATGATATTAAGTTGGGGTTCTTGTCCGATTCTATGTATTTGATCGGGAAGAGCCCCAGGGTTTTGGAGCGGTTCCTGTTTCGTCGTGTGTACAGACAGTATGGTATTGTGCAGTGCATGCCATTGGGTGTAGCACATTATGGACGGTGACGGATTGATGTTCCTGATTGGGGTCCCAGCTTGCCTTACGGGGCACTTGTTGAGGGTTACCGTGCTCTACAGCCATCAGCATGGGATGTTCGGCGGGATATTGTCGAGGCACACAGCCACTCACAGTATGGAAGTGCTCTGGCTCTATACATCACCTCCTCCCTCTGGATCACTATTATTCTAGATAGGCAGAAGCCTGTCTGTGTGTGCTTACCGGCCAGCACCTTGGCCGATGCTTTGTGGTGTTGGTTGAGTTAGTGGGGAGTAGAGGATGTGATGGATGTGGAAGAGCAGCTTCGAGACCCGATAGTGATAGGAAGCTCGATAGCAGTGATGATAAGCGTGGCAGTGGCGAGATGGGAGGAGGGAGTGCAGTAGGAGTTCATCGAGCCATCCTCCGGTCGCCTCGTAAGAGAAATGGTATTATCATCGAATCCACCGAGTACTTGGCGAGGCTTCGATGCGAATGCGGGAACATTGCGAAGTCGGCTAACGCAGTGCGAGATTTAATGCTGATTTCGAGCTCGGGCGAGCCGCGGCTAGCGCCTTTCGAGGCCAATTACATCGCGGTGAAGTAGAGATGCAGGCATTACTACAGTATATAGCCGCCGCAGGCTTTCGAGTAGCCGAGATTACGAAACGCGGTATCCCGCCATGAGCCACGAATCTGCAATGCCAAGCTACTGACCTGAGAGATACCATTAAAACCAGACGGTAGAAAGCCGCAGTGGCTGAGAATTCTGAGAAGAGTGGCAGATGAGACCTCATGCTTGAATTATATACATAGGAGCCATGCAGGCGGTCTTTGAGATGGGATTCTCGGGGCCACTACCGCCAGGCCTATGCCCCAGGCGGAGAGTCAGCTATACCGCGGTCAGCTTCGGAAGGACTCGGTCGAGGACAGTGAGCAGAGGTGTGACACAGCCTCTGCCGAGAGATCCGAGAGATCCTGGGACGTCTGGTGGTGGTGTTGATACTGGTGCGAGACCTGCTCCTTCTGGTGGGAGTACTACTTGAGATTATATGTGTACCCATTGAGAGATTGATACAGCCATTTTTGACATGATGTTATTTTCATTATTTTCAGACTTCATTGTATACTTGACACTTGATGAGATATATATGTGCAGTGGTTCGATTGATTTATGATACGATTTTACATGATTTATGTGATGGATGCATTGATTTTATGATGTATTGACGTGATGGATGCGAAATGATATTGATGATGTATTTCTTTTCTTAATGAGATGTAATGTAT
>VDFB02021799.1:0-21573 GCA_007258455.2 Sequoia sempervirens
ATGTTTCCTTCAATTTTCTTTTTGATCGCCGAGACACAATAGTTTCTTGCCAATGGAACTTCATTCGACATGAGCTTCCTATCTCTCTTCGGTGATGCTAGTCTTGTCAATGATCAAACATATCGCCAAGTCCTAATGTAATCTTCTCAGTGTGACATAGTGGATCGATAGGACTCCATAAGCTCATCTTGATGGAAATGATGAAATCTAACTCTATTTTATTGGTGAGACCGAACAAATGCTGCAAGACGCTACTTCGATGACTCTTGTCTCAGCGACATAGCTTTTTGCGTTTCATTGGTAAGACACATATATGCTTGCTATGACTCACCCTAATAACTGTTGCCTCGCTGATAGGAACCTGCTATCGCTGATACTATGCATTTCCTCTTGTCGATATCAATCCTCAGATGAAAACTCATCGGTAAGACATTCCTAATCTCTTCCCGATAGACGGCAAAAGACACACGTTAGTATGAAATGCTTTATGGATCGGGGAGACCCCCATCATCTCATGCCGATATGGTTTATAAATTTGAATGCTCAGGGCCAGGTGAATTCTATGGGACCCAACGATGAAAACCAACTAATGCATGGGAAAAATGATATGCAAAGTGGATACTTATGCTTATGGTATGGGCATTTTTAGCAAACTTATGGGTACAAACAACCATAAAATTTTCAAAATTTTACAGTTCTAACACTACCTAGAGCTCACTACTCAAAAGAGAAGGATCACTACCTTACAAAATATATTTGATATTACAACAAAACGTTGAACAAAGAGTATAGCATCTACAAATGCTTGGATTCAGTTCCAATTAAGCACACAATTAGATTCTAGATCTTTTATCCAATTCACACTTCTGCTTTGCTCTACTCTACATGTAAAAACCCTTCTATTATACAAATAGATCTTCTAATATTAGCCCATATATTTGTTCTACACTTGTTTGCACACACATGCCTTTTTAAAACTTCATCTTACATCTATCATCATATCAAAATGATTTTTCGATCTCCTTTATCTATCCGCTAATAAGAAATTTATCATATGTCGCTTCAAAACAAAATATAGAATTCTTGTCCATGTCGGCTCAAATAACTAATTATAATTGATGTGTATCCTCACAAGTAGGAACCCAAATAAAAATTACAAACATAAGAAATAGCTAAATGCATACTCCTCATACATCCATGACATGCCATATGCAATAGGTTAGCTAGAGTGAGAAAATAAACAATAAATCATTCTTCTGAATCTCTTAACTCATACTTGGACTAATACGACACCACAAAAATTTCCAATAGGATAGCATACATGCTAAAAAAGCTTCCCTGGGGATCCACATCACAAAATAGTGATCCAGTGAAGTATCTAGATCAACTTATCAACTAGATGCCTTGTACTTCATACTTTCTGTCGATAGATTACAGTCTCTTACTTCTTTCACTGGTAGGAGCAACTTCAACACTGTGGACCATACTGTTGACTTCAGTTGCCATCAATGACAACACAAGAAGCAAAAAAAAATCTCTCAAAGCCATATAACAACACTATCATGGTGCATGGGCCTTGAACAGGTCTTTGGTGATCATGGGCACTTGTTGAAGTTTAATGGATCATGGTGCATCCACCAACAAAATTTTGAAGTTTTTATGTTTATGTTAATCATATTTTGGTTAAGAAATGGTGTAACCTTTCATGAATGGGCCTAAACCTTGTTTTCTCCCATATACATAGGGATACCAAGGCTCAATTTTGATCATCATATCGTATTCCACTTCATCACCATTAAAGTAGGCATTAGTAAGAAGATAGATTGCACATTCTGCCGATCCATATCATATCAAAGATTTCTACTATCAATGTGCATATTTTGAAGTAATATAATGGAGGAGATTGCTCATAGTTGATGATCTATTTTGGTGTTCAATTGTTGCATTGATTTTCATGCATATCTATTACTCTGTTGTCTCTAAAGTAGTTTCTTCAAGTTTTTTAAATTTACAAAATTTATCAGAACAAATTTTCTCTTACTGTGTGGTTTTTTTGATTGGGTTTTGGTGAGAGAATCAAAAGTCCTTTAAGTTAATTCACTTTAGTTGGTTCCCTATAGGATTAAAAATCCTTTTAAAGTAACTAATCTGATTGGTTTCCCTTAAAATAAGAATTAAAAATCCTTTCATAATATCACAGTAATTTGAGCGAATAACACTAGGATCATTAAAGAAGAGCATTGTAACAAAAAAACCTGCACATTTGCACAAGGTGTAAACTTTTAAAAGTGCTCAACAATTAGAGTTAAGTCGAATACTAGATTTACCTATCATACAAATCTATCTCCATAGACATCATCCAATCCATCAACTCCATTTACCCAATAGATTAGGAACTGGTCAACTTTAGAATACTTTACATAATCTCAATTCATACTATTGATTATTCAAATACTTTCAGTAGGGATTAGTTAATAAGTTATCCATCTACTTCACCCTTGTGTGCCATAGTGAATAGATTTCCTACATTAGAGAGCACATTCAAGACTTTCAAATCTACCTTGTCACTCAGGTATACCTACCTAGGTCTAGCAGAGCCTAAAGAGTAGGAGGTTATCATTCTTTTTTACCTCATTCATTGGCCAAAAGTGTACTAAGAGATTGGCACCCTCTTAAGGTTCATAACCTGCACTTTTGAGACCTAATAGATTGGTGACTCTACTGGGAATTCTAGCCAATTTTGAATCTAGGCCTTTCATCATAGAGTCAACACTTTGTACAAGACTCCTCTGGGAATAAGAAATTGTAAACTTTTCTCACTTTTCTTAAAAGTGAGTGGCGACTCTGTAAGAACAAGTGCATGATTGGAAGTACGAATACACATCAATAAGGACAAACCCTAGAGTTCAGAGCATTAAAGCATCCTATAAGATGAATGGCAGGAGATCCTTGCATCAAGAAAGCCCAAAGAAGAACAATGTTAGATGGACATATAAACATGGGTCTCCCCCTTCAAAGAATGATACAAATAAGAATAAGGACAAATCAACATCTAATAAATTAGATGTAATGAATGAAGATAAGGAAAACTCATTAGAATAATTCGTTGCAATGCACAACAATTTTGATCCAATGCATGGATAAAAATTCCATAATGATGACTTGAGTAGAGATCCTCATACTCCATTTGAACAAGAAAACACTAGTTGTCTTGTTTTTCACTGGATGGAAGATCCTTAGAAAATAGAGGAGTTCAACACCCAACTTGAGGCAGAACGAATTCAAAAATAAAATGAATATGATTATAAGATGTCATTACAACAAGGAGATGAGTCTCAGTATGGATTCATAGATTACTCTTCCCTTGTTGCAAATTATGAGCAAATGACTACTCAAGAAATAGAAAAGTATGTGAAATGGTAGGAAGAGGAGCTTAGGAGAAGCCAACAGTTGATAAAACAGAGTAAAGATCTAAGCCAACAAATGCCTCAATTAAACATCCATCCAAAAAAACCAATAAAATATGTTCCTCCCCATAAACAAGGGGGTAACATGAACACATAGGAGCCATTTCAAAATACAAGCGCTCCGGGTGTTGCCAAAATATCTTCAACACAACTGGTAACATAAAGCAACATTCCCATCATAATGTGCCATTGCAAAAATCCCAACCAAAAAATATTGACAATGTTCCATAGTCTTAGGCCTCACCAAGACAACAATATGTTCCACACCAACATCATCATGTGCCACAATAGAATATATATCCCCATCATGTGCCACAACATTATGTGTATCCTCACCACAATGTCCAACAAAATGTATACCAACAACCTCAATGTGGATATTAGTACTACCCCAATCCACCACCCCAGAATCCTTATCCACAAAACCCCACAAGCATAATTATACAATTTGATTTGTCAGGGTAACAACTATATCCATGTCCAATTGATAGCAACTAGAGAAACACTGTCCCTAAGTTCACAGGGAAAGTGCAATTACAGTAGAAGAACACATCAACAAGTTCAATGCTTTTGTGCAAGCTATAGGAATTGAATAGGAGGATGTGAATATGTGATTGTTCATGATGTCTCTGATTGATTAAGCAAGTGATTGGTTGAACAGCCTGTCTAGTGCTTCAATTACCTCTGTAGTAGGCTTCCATGATCAATTTATAGAATAATATGGGAATCAATGTGCTCCTAAATCTGCTCTACATGAAATAATAGGTATTTAGAAACACCCAAACAAATTTTTCTATGATTTTAATAAAAGGTTCTCCAATCTCTACAGTAAGATACCACATGGATCCAAATTAGTTGACCCAACAAATTTGAGTATCTATTTAAAGTATTTTGATCTAAAAATAGGGTATGAGCTTAGGAACAAATTCCCTAGAATTTTGACAGAAGCACAAAAGGAAGCCTTAACCATTGAGAATAACAAAAAGGATGCTGACATGATTGGAAAAAGGGATAACCTTAGGATCCCTCAAAATATCAACAATCCATTGAACAAGCAAGAGAATCAATATAGAAATGAAAGGCCAATATTGCATGATATGCCCTACAATACTAATTGGAAAGATGTTAAACTAGTAGAAAAATGAAATTGGAAGGAGACTCCTGGCCGCTTGAAAAAACATGGAGCACATGCACTAGATACTACACCATGGTGTTCACCTTTCCATAGACCCCATGCCCCTAAACATTATGCAATGGCTCAGGCTTGTCAAGATGAGTGGTCACAGGAGCAAGACAGGGATGGCCACACTATAAACATGTTAAGATGGAGGTCTCATCAGAACGGTGAAGGATACTCTTCTTCTAAGGAGGCTTATGAATATGATGTTGATAATCAAGAGCACAATGTGAATATGGAACAAGAGGTGTTTTTTAATTAGGAAGAAAATACACAAGAAGTAGCATATGCATACAATGCATCACCTCAGTTTCAGCTAAGAACACGAACATAGGAAGAGAAGAGGGCTATCACAAAAAAAGTTGTGGCTAAGGAAAAAGGCATGGAATACAACTTAAGAAGTAGGCCCATAGATGGAGACCAGGGGACACCAAGAAGAATATTCATCAAAGAAAATAAGAGAAAGGATAATGTCCCATCTAATCAAAAGAAGGGTTAAATAAATAAACCTCAGAAAGATGTTCAAAAGGTAACTAGAGACATTGAACTTGAGAAAACACTATGGGATGACAAAGTCCAAATAAAGTTAAAAGAATTACTAAGACTAAGAGGGGTGAACAAGGGATCACTGCCCCTTCATTTGACATGGCCCAAGCATTAGCTCAGACAAAAATGGAAGTCCCTTTAATGGATTTGATGAAGATTGATGAGTTTAGAGATACAACCCGCAGCATGATCACAACCACATCCCACAAACAAAAATGATTAGCAAAACAATGTTAATACTATACAAAGGGAAATTAAAAAAGACACCAGAAGTGTATTTAGGAGATACAATCACAAAGAATCCTTCCCAAGTAGATCCATTCTATACTACGTTGGTGATGAACAACAAGCTAGTAAAAAACTATACAATTGACTCAGGGACAACAATCAACATCATGCCTCTAGCTATCATGAAGGAACTAGGTTTGTGGGTGAATATTACATATGGGAAGTGCTATGCCATGGATGATAGATCAATACCTATAGTTGGAGTGATATGTGATGTGGAACTAAAATTGGCATCGTACCTATAGGCAACATATAGGATAGAAATTACTATGGTAGACACTCCCCCTTACTACAGGATGTTACTATTAAGGCAATGGACTACAACAGTAGGTGGGAATGTTCAACTAGAGCTATCTTATGCCACAATTCCTATGAATGGAAAGGAAGTAAAATTATATACAGAGCCTAGATCTAAACATGTCATTGAAAACTTTGATGCTAATCAAATGAATTACTTATGTGATGTGGACTTGGGGAGTTTTAGAATTGAACACTTAAACCCTGAATTACTCAACATAGATCCAATTTCCAGGGATGTCTCCAAGAATGAACATGGCATATGGCAAATGTACTTTGATGGGGCCTACAATAGAGAACGGGATGGAGCATGAATTGTCTTCATTTTGCTTGAAGGCACAACATTTAAATATTCATTTCTACTAACATTTGAATGCACAAATGATATAAGAGAATATGAAGTCCTGCTGCTAGTCTTAAACATGACCACTAAACATGGGATTAAACTATTAACTGTTCTTGGGGATTTTGAATTATTTTTTTCACAAGTAAGATCAAAGTACTCCATAGAAAATAAAGGATTGAAGCAATATAGAAATGATGTATGGGACATTATTGAGCTTTTTGATGCTTTCTCTATTGAGTGGATAGATAGAACTAAAAACCTACTGGTTGATTTCTTGGAAAATGTAGCCTTGAAAAGGGATGATGTTACCTTAGTAGGAATTTCATAGGTAGAGCTTAAGACTAGGCTAGAAATCCCTGATAACATCTACAATTGGAAGGTTTTCAATGATGGCATCAATCTGATCAAGTTCTTAAATTGCATTGATTAGTATGAGGCCCAAGAGATTGATTTTAATGCATTTATGGAAGAAGTAGATGGTAAAAGAACTGTATTCATCCACAAAGTTGTGAAATTGAAGACAAACAAGATTCCTAAAGGACTAGTGGAACTAGAAAGGGTGTTTGATGGGAATGATCAAGCAGTTATGAAGCAAACACTAGTAAGGAGGGAAGACGTTGGAGAGATCATCCTAGCACTAAATTTTCTCCAAAGAAGGTATATATTGGGACAAAGGAAAGCCCTACAATCAAAAAGATGTTGATTGCACTGTTGAGGAAGTATAAGCATGTCTTCACATGGTCTTATGATGATCTTAAGGTATACAGAGAAGATCTGTTCCAACATGAAATTCCACTAAAACTTGATGCAACACCCTTTAGACAAAAACATAGGTGAATAAACCCAACCTTAGAACCCAAGATGCATGAGGAACTTATGATACTCAGGGAGGGAGGTATCATCAAACCTATCAGGATTTCCACTTGGGTCTCTAACTTGGTGCCTATTAGAAAGAAGAATGGAGACATAAGGTTACGCATAGACTTTCAAAATTTGAATGTCTCTTCCCTCAAAGACAATTACCCACTCCCAAATATGGAGTCCATGATGCAAAGGGTAACAAGTTGTGAACTATTGTCCATGATGGATGGATTTTTAGGATACAACTAGGTGAAGGTGAAGGAACCAAAACAATATAAGACTGTATTTACCACTCCTTGGGGCACATATGCATATGTAAGGATGCCATTTAGAATAACAAATGTTGGTGCCACATTCCAATGAGCTATGGATGTTGCTTTTGGTAATCTAATCAATACAATAATGGTAGTATACCAAGATGATCTCACTGCATATTCCAAGAAAGCAGAGGACCATGTTGCACACCTTGAGAAGATCTTCCTCAAAGCCCTAGAGTATGGCATCTCCCTAAACCCTAAAAAATGTCATTTTGCTGTAACAGAGGGAAAGTTATTGGGGCACATAGTGTCCAAGGAAAGAGTTAGAATTGATATAGAGAGGGTAGAAGCTATAGATAAGATCCCTATTCCTAAGACCACAAAGGCCATTCAATCTTTCTTTGGACAAATAATCTTTGTAAGAAGATTCATATCAGAATTTTCTGAAGTTGTCAAACCTATCTCAAAGATGTTGAAGAAAGGGGCCAAGATTGAGTAGACTGTAGAAGCACTTGATGCATTTATATCTATAAAATGGGAAATCAAAGAAGCCCCAGTGTTAAAATCCCCTCATTTCAATAAGCCCTTTCATATCTTTTCATTTTCCTAATACCACACTATTGCAGTAGTAATGTTACAAAAGAATGATGAAGGGTATGAACAACCTATATCATTCTTTAGTAAGTCCCTCCAAGGAGCTGAATTAAAATATGATATTATAGAGAAGCAAGCATATGCACTTGCCAAATCAATAAAATCTTTTAGTCCCTATCTGGTACTAGAAAAAATAATTGCATATGTTCCTAATGTTGCAGTCAAGGATGTATTTGTACAAACTCAAGTTACAGGGAGAAGGTGTAGGTGGATCAATAGAATTCAAGATTTTGATATTGAGATCCAAACCACTAAGTTGGTAAGAGGACAAGGCCTAGCCATGTTGATGGCTTGAGTCAAATCTTGAAGCATCTCAAATCTGCAACATAGGGGAAGAAGAAGCCATGATTGCAAGCATAGAGAACACTTAATGGTACACTGCCATCATGTTTTACTTAAAAAACTAGAAGTTCCCCAAGAGCTTGAATTAAAATCAAAGAAGAACCTTGAAGTTGCATGCCTCAAAATATGTTTTCATGGACAATGACTTATAATAGAAAAGAAAATATGGAGTGGTGTTGTTATTCCTAGATGAATCACAAGCAAAGTGCGTATTAAAAGAGATCCATGAAGGAGTTTTTTGGGGACACTTTTCAGCCAAAACCACTACACGCAAGATCTTGAGGGCTGGATATTACTGGCCTAAGGTTTTCAATGAATCTTTCACCTATGTAAGAAAGTGTGAAGCCTGCAACAAGCTCTCTAGAAAAATGAAATATCAAGGAGCATTACCACTCAAACCAATGCAGGTTGAAGCTCCCTTTCGTCAGTGGTAGATTGATTTTATTGGGGAAATACCAAAAAAATCTAGTGGAGGTCACAAATGGATACTAGTGGCAACTGATTACTTTACAAAATGGATAGAAGTCATCCCAACAAAGCATGCCACTAGTAAATTTGTTACAAATTTTTGGATGAAGAACATCATTACAAGGTTCAAAACACCTGTACAGATAATTATAGATAATGGTATGTGTTTCAAATCAGAATAATTCATAAAATTCTATGAAACATATGGTATCACAATTTCATATGCCTCTCCTTATCATCCAAAAAAAAATGAGTAGGATCAATCAAGTAACAAGAGTATCCTTAAAATCATTAAGAGGATGTTGGAAAAAAACAAAAAATCTTGAGATTTTAAATTGAGGATGGCAGTATGGGCAGATAGGATCACTATGAGGAAATCAATTGGTAAATCACCTATTGATTTAGTATATGGGACACAGGCCAGAATGCCTATGCAAAACCTTCTACCCATATATAAGTTCATGCTTCAAGAAGACCTAGATATCACAGAGCCTATGGAGGATAGAATAGAGCAGTTGGAAGAACTAGATGAAATCATAAATTTGGCCCAGGAACAAAGCAAAAAAATTCAATCAAAGAAGAAATATTTGTTCGACAAAAGGGGAAATGATAGAAAATTTGAGGTGAATGGTATGGTCCTATTATGGAATGCAAGTTGTCAAGATAAAGGGAAGCATGGAAAGTTTGAGGCTCTTTGGATAGAACCCTTTGTTGTTATAGGAAAAGGAGGTGAAGATTCTTACTATCTTCAAAATATGTCAGAAGAAGATTAGGAGTTTCCAGTGCATGGAAAATTTCTAAAGCACTTTTTTTCTTAAACCAATTTTCCATGCATAGTAGTTCTAGGAGAAGGTCAAGAATTGCCAGTGCATGGAAAATTCTTGAAATACTTCTTAAAAAAATAATTTTCTATTCATAGTAGTCTTAGGTTTCCATCCCATTCCCCACCCCACCTTATCATATTCATTCATGGTATACTTCCAACAGATTATTTTTGGATCCTTGCAATGACCTCATGTTCATTCATCCCCAATTGGAGCCACTGTTGGAGCTAAAATTTCCACCTTTTTTTTTTGCATACTTCCATTTTCATCCATCTTCCCATACTCACCATATGTTCCATTGAAATTCATTTCATGGTGGTTGACATTAATGAATCCTCATACATAACCACTAAATAAGGCCTTTTGATCATAAGACTAAAATGAATTCCATCTCAGAAGTGTTCTCACAACAACACAAGGCATGTCACTAGGACAATGCCATATCAAAGAGAGTCTCACCATAGTGTCCTTGACAAGAGCATAAAAGGCTGATGAAAATATAGATGAGAGCCCTGTATGTCTAGGAGACATACTCAAATGTCTCTCCACTAGCTTGAAGAACAATATGTCTAAGAGACTTAGATGCATCAAAGAGAAAATATAATATGTCTCACCAACAAGAAATAAACATACAAAGTATTTTGCATTCAAGAAATAGAAAAAAATCTCTCGAACATCGAGAGATTATCATGAAATAAATAGTAAATCTCCGGTAAGAATAGGGTGGAAAAATGACAACATCGAGGAGACAACGGTATATCGAGGAGAGAAATAAGGAAGTCTCTTCGACATTTGAGCTCCTGAGTGAGTGAGAATAAAATTTCAGAGAAACATAAAGACATTGAACAAACATTGATCAAAGTCTCTTTAAAATCCTAACAATGACATATTGAGGAGACAAAGGAATATCGAGCAGACTTTATAAAAAGTCTCCTTGACATTTTGGCATAGATACAAACACACACTATCAATGAGACTAAGGGACATTAGAGAGAGGTGACCACAGGTCTCCTTGACATGTCAAAGTCTCATAAAGATCATTAAAATAAATACTTCTGAAGTAAGAAATACAGGTATGTTGAGGAGACAGGCTTGTCAAAGAGAGATATTCACCAGTCTCATCGGTGTTCTAATGATAGGGGTCCACAAGGGAAGAGATTGAAATGTAGTTGTTGAAGAGACCTTGTAGGATCAAAGAGATAAATTTAAATGTCTCTTAGACATTTTAAGAGGATGATCAGGGACACATTGAGGTGAGAAATATGCATCATATTTAAAGTCTCTTCTACAAATATGAAATAATGGTTCACCCTATTGGCATGACTAATGAAGTTATCGAAGAGACATCTGCCATTAATGTTGCAAGTTGATTAGAAAGGTGGTGTGAGTGCCATTTATGAACTAGAGATGGATCAAGCATGCCAAATTTTGATAAGTATAACCCCTAAGAAATTAGAAATTACTGTGAATTGTAGCTGGATATTTAAGGGACAGAGTGGGATGACAACGAGTAGCTCATAAATTGTAGCATTCATTCAAGTAAGTGATCTTGGCTCAACTAAATGTATTTTTTAGAAGTTAGCTTGAAGTACAACATAAGTAGGGTTTAAAATAGATAAAATCCCTGAGAAACCAAAGGTGAAAAGGTAAAAAAATAGAGACTAGGCCACTGCACCAAGATTTGATAGACCAATGTCCTAGGTCTAGGCCAAAATCAAGAAGAGCAACTCAATCAAACCCATCGTATGAAACATTAGAAGACACAAAAAAAATTAGGAGATGTGGACTGAAGTTTTAGCTAGTGCTTTAATTTGTCCCAGAAATACAAAGGTTCCTACAAAAAGAGAAGGGTTCTCAGGGAAAAATAAATCACAATTGGGTAGATTGGTATGCATTTGTAGAACTGTACTATTATCAGAGTGTATGGTTTGAGGCAGCCCCATAATTATTGCCTAAGACTGTGCAAGATAGAATTCATACCTTGAGATCATAAGACAATGTCTTATGTTGACATATGGATTTGGAGGTTTTTTTGGTTGCTAGATGTTATGGCAACCGGAGTCATAGTATGTCCTTTGGGAAATAGCTATGGGTAGGAAAAGTAGAAGACAAATTCTACCGATAGAAAGTAGAAAGAATAGTGTATCCGGTTGGTAAGTTGGTTTGAATACTTCACCGATCATTATTTTATTGTGTGGATCCCTAGGGAAGCTTGTCAAGCATGTATGCTACATGATTAGTAAGTTTTACAATGTTGCATTGATCACATTACTAGGTTTGGAGATTCAATAGAATGACTTATTGTTTATTTTCTCATTATGCCCAACCTGGTGTATATAGCATGTCATAGATGTATAAGGAGTAGTTGTTTCAAGTATTTATTGTGCTTGGAAATTTATTTTGGTTCTATCTAGCTTGTGTGGGTACACATTAATTCTAATTGGTGATTTGAGCCAACATGTGGAAGAATATTATATTTTGTTTAAAAGCTGACACATAGAAATGAAATCCTTGTTAGCGAATATAAAAATGAGATCAGTAATTCATTTTGTATGAAAAAATATATGAAGTGGTGAGAAGGTGTGTGTGTGTGTGAAAAGTGCAAAATAGTTGTATGAGCTAATATTAGAAGATCCGTTGAGTGAATTTTATTGTGTAGTAGAAGGTTTTTTGTAGGAAAACAGAGCAGAGCATAGCAAAGCAAAAATAGAGTCAGTCAGAAGGACTAAAGATCATTTTAACTGAGCCTCATTGGAACTGAATCTGAGAATTTGGAGATGTTATTTTCTTAGTTCAACATTTTTTTTGTATTCTCAAATATTTTATAAGGCAGCGAGCTTTCCTTATTTTGAGCAGTGAGCTCTAGGCAGTGTGATTGAATGCAAGTGCATTCCCTTTTGATCATACTTTTAATAGAGTATACTTTGTGGATTAATCTCCACTGTGGTTTTTCTCCTAATAAGGTTTCCACATAAAAATATTGGTTTTATGGTGTTCACATTATCTCTTTAACGTGGTTGCATGTTTCCTCCTGTTTATAAGTTGTGGATGCTATTAAAGTTTAATATTGTTGTTGATAGTTTGAGATTTAATTTGAAATTCAAATATTGTGGAACACTAATTCAACCCCCTCTCAATGTTCCTAGTGTTCAACAATTGGTATCAGAGCAGGTTCCTCTTTTGAAGTTTAATAGCTTGAGGTGGATCTTGGCTTACAATGGATGTTGGTGGTCTTCAAAAACAGCTTATGGTGGCACTTGATAACCTTGATTAGTCTAAAGCTGAGGTCATTGAGTTAAAATCAAATCTTATGGCTGTCGAAAAATTCATTCAATCACTAAAGGATAAAATAAATGAGTCAAGGGAAAAGAGGAAGGAACTATGTGGATAGTTGAAGAAAAAAGAAAGCAGAGGCCCAAAAGATATTCATTTGAATCAAACCCTCCAAGAAATAACATAAGAATGTGAAAAGCTTGCTAAGGACAATATTGCTCTAAAGATTGAAGTGGAATATGTGGAAATGAAGTTAACCAAAGAGATTGAAGAGAGAAAAAGGAAGGAGGATAATTTGGCCTAGTCCTTAACAACAAAGTCTGAGGAATGTAGTAGAGTTAATAGTGGATTCATTCAGCCGGAGATTGAACTGCAACAATCTAGAAATAATGCATATACCCCTAAAATTGGTCATCACCTTTAATTACTTAAATACTGGCTATTTGATTAATATTCCAACTACGTATAAATAAATTCTCAATTTATTTATATTGTTCACCCTTCTCTAATTCTCAAAATCTAAAACATATTCTTCTAAATTAATTAAATAAACAAGGTTCCCTAAACTTGTTTTATTTAATTAATCTTCAATAAATCCAATTAGGAATTAGAGCACATTTCTACAACTTTTTGTGCCACCTCACTAAGATCACATGAAAATAAATAACTCTAATTTTTAATTAGAATTATCTTCAACTCTTTTCAAAAAGCACATGGCTCATTTCCTCTCACACTTCCACTAATTTTTGAGCACATGACTTATTCTTCCCAAACTTCCACTAATTTTGGAGCACATGACTTATTCCTCCAACACTTCCACCAATTTTGGAAGCAGGTGGTCTTCGTTTCTCACACTTGAATCTTCCATCGAAATGGCATGTTGCCCATTGGTCAAGAGATTCTCCCATCCAAATGGCATGCTGTCTTTGGTCAAGGGGACAACATCTTGATTCTCTTCATATTCACCATCCATTTTTCTTATTCAAATCTAGACCGTTGATTATTGCCACCTCACTATATGCTTGGAAAAGGCTATAAATACAACCCTTGGGCCTTGTATTTTGCATCCACATTTGAAGTAAATCTACCATGCAGGTTTATCATTGGAGCTTGGAGCATTATTGGAGTCTTATAGCTAGTTTTTACATCATGTTTTGCTTTGCATTTATATTTTAGCTTTAAATCTTGCATCATAGTTGCATTTTATGTCCCATCTTGCATCATAGTTTCATTTTAGATTAGTTCATTTTAAGTTTGCATTTGAGCATATGTAGTATCATGCAAAGAATTGTTGGTGTAATTAATATTTAATTACACTTGCATAACTTTACATAGGCATTATTTATTTCCTAGGTTAATTAATTCTCATCTTTATCTTTTGAGCCATCTTGTTGCTCAAGATAAGATTAGGGTTTGGCATCTTTGCTTTTATAAAGCAAATCTTTATCTTGTAATTATTGAATTCTTGAATAATATTATGTTGCTCATTCTTTTGCAACCTCTCTACTTTTTCTAATTTTCTCTTCTGTGGAAGGTCTTTTCAGTTTGCAAATCTGATCTTGGTTTCTAACATGGTATCAGAGCCTTGATTTGCAGCCTTCTCGGTGCAGAAAATCTGTGCGAGGAACCGTTGAGGATTCCTGAGGGTATCATGCATTAGGTTTCATCTATCTGCGGCATTTGGATCGGTCGAGACCTCACCATTGGATTAGTCTTTGTTGAAAAAGTTAAGTTGACTTTTGTTTTATGGAAGCTTTAGCTATGTTTCGAGGATCTATGAGGGTTTGGTGGGAGATTGCTTACCAAGTTAAGGTAGCAGATTTTTCGAGTGCATTTTGAAGGCGGAGGTCTACGCCAGCGTTACATGATGGCCAAAACAAAGAACACTTATTAGTTTAGTTTGATTTTGGTGTAGTTGATCAGGGAGGCAAAAAATTTCTTAGGGGCGTATGACACTCCCGGCCACCTTGAATCAAAGTTCAAATCTCGAAAAAATATAAAAAAGCGTTTTGGGGATTTGTGCTAGCACTCCGCAGTTTTAAAAATTTACGCCGCCCGGCGGCCGTAACCACCGCGCCACCGCTCTCCTCCCATCGGGCGGTGTTCAGCCGGTGAATGGCCTCTCTAGCTCCACCTCGGTCACATTGGTGACCGGGGGTTCGGCCAGGCCCGGCATAACCTAAGCATGCCGGCGGTCACATAGAGACCGGCTATCGCCCGACCGGCAGTTCGGCGACACGGTAGTCGCATGTGGAGAACCGGAGACTCTGCCCCAGCTCCTGAATTACCCGGCCTGGTCGGCGCGCGCCAGGACCGGGGCTTATTTTACAGCCCACAGGTTGCACGCATGCCCTTATTGGCCTTTACGGAGTTGTTTTTCCGCGAAATCCGGTGTATCTTTTTGCATCACGATCTCCATTTTTATAAGCGAGATCTTGTTAGGCAGTTCTGACATCGATCCAATGGTATTGGTGTTTTACAAGATCTTCTAGCTGCCAGATTTTGCAGGCCTTTGAACTTAGATGTTGTTGTTTTCATCCCGGAGGGCATATCTTTTGACTCGGTGATCCATTTTTCGTCATTCTTGAGGCATTGAAAAGATGATTAATTCCTCTACATAGATCTGAGGTCTATTTTATTTTTTTGTTTATGCATGTTTGTATTCTCTCCTTTTACAATCGTCGGATTATTGTAATAAATGAACTATGATAAA
Organism: Sequoia sempervirens; assembly: GCA_007258455.2. Taxonomy (NCBI): domain Eukaryota; kingdom Viridiplantae; phylum Streptophyta; class Pinopsida; order Cupressales; family Cupressaceae; genus Sequoia; species Sequoia sempervirens. Next base: position 15,514 of record VDFB02021799.1, read on the forward strand.
GTTCCATTCAGGGGGGTTTTTTGCATATCCATATTCATCTTGATTTGATGCTAGCTCGCATGGGTTATATCTAGTCTCCTAGTTTCTTTTGGCCACATTTCTTGCTATTTCTTGACACATATTAGATTCTTTGGTTCACACTTCAGTTGAGAGTTCATGTTTCTGATTGGTCTTCTGGGTTGAGGGCCATGTGTTTTTATGGTTAATGTTCTAGAGAGTCTATTTTGGTACTCCTTCCCATGGAAGAGTTTTAGTCCTGATTTAGCATCGGCGTCGTTACAATTTCAGTTGCAATCATCATTTCATGTGACCTTCCTGAGATCCGAGTTGTTCAGTTTGGCAAGTTTTTCCGGTGTTAGCCAGTGCTGCTATCACATTATTATGATTCCCATTTTGGTTTCTTGTAGATAGAGGTGTCTTTCCTTGCTTGTCAGATTGCAATTCCAGTGTTACTCCATAGTGTTCTTCCAGTGCTTCTTGCAGCAGTCATCTCATTGTAGGGGGGTTTTGTCCTACTGTGTTTTTCCTTCTCTACCTCATCATTGCATTTGTACATGAGTACCTGATCAGGCCTTGTTGTCGGGACTCATCTTTGCATAATAATTTTGCTTATCCCTAAGTTGCACTTATGGGGGGGTGTTGGTGTAATTAATATTTAATTACACTTGCATAACTTTACTTAGGCATTATTTATTTCCTAGGTTAACTAATTCTCATCTTTATCTTTTGAGCTATCTTGTTGCTCAAGATAAGATTAGGGTTTGACATCTTTGCTTTTATAAAGAAAATCTTTATCTTGTAATTATTGAATTCTCGAATAATATTATGTTGCACATTCTTTTGCAACCTCTCTGCTTTTTCTGATTTTCTCTTACGTGGAAGGTCTTTTCGGTTTGCAAATCTGATCTTGGTTTTTAACAAGAATCATATAGATCACTACCATAGTATCCACCTCCACTTGTTAATTTATCATCAACATCATCCTTCACTCATCATAACCTTCATCATCATTGTTTGCATATAGTTTCATGTAGGCATTAGAATAGCTTGCATATTGAATACTAATTTCATTTCTTATGTGTCATTCTAATAACCTTTGTGCACATAGAAATATGAGGGCCAAAAAGGTTAAAAGAATCATTAAGAATAGAGGAGAATGAGACATTCTTGAAAGTTTTAGTTTGTTGCAAATGAGAGTTTCTTTGCTTCAAATCTTTGAATATAAATCGTTTCATTATGGTTTGTGGTGATACTAACTTTTCACATTTCACACACACACAAAATGGTGCCCACCATTGGGCCTTGCCTTGTTTATTATTAACATGCCTAAAAATTTATGTTCACAGGTTTGGACTTGAGACATTTGCAGCTTTTTGCACTCATTTTGGCACCTTTTGCACTTGTTTTGGCACCTTTTGTCTTTGTTTTGGCACCTTTTGCTCATTCTATGGCACCTTTTGCACATTATTGCACCTCCTATCTCTATTCTGGTGCCTTTTGTCTTTGTTTTGGTGCCTTTTGTCTCTGTTTTGACACCTTTTTTCTTTGTTTTGACACCTTTTGCTTTTAGATTGGCACTTTTTGTCTTTGTTTTAGCACTTTTATAGTCAATCTTAAAATGGTCGTATCTTGGTCATACTGAGGTCTTTTTTAGAGATTTTATTTTGAAATGTGGTAGAATTTCAAAATCTATGCAATGGTGTAGGTGTTTGTCAACTTTTGTCTCTATTTTAGTGCCTTTGGTTTCTATTTTGGCACCTTTGCACTTTCTATGGTGCCTTTTGTCTCTATTTTGGTGCCTTTTGTAGTTTCCCCATTTTTCACTAAACTTGAAAGCCAATACTTTGTGTTGTTGTTTTGCAGGTTTCCCACATTCGTTGTCAAAGACAATCTTATCAAACTACTGACATATTGTAGGGGCTGAAAGTGATTTACTTGTTTCCTGTTGGTTAAGATAGGAACATAACTTAATTAAAAGGTTAATGAACACCATGTTTCCTTTTGGTTAAGTTAGGAACATAGCTTAATTAAAGGGTTAATGAACCCCATGTCTTTTGTACTTGATGGATGGTAGGCATATTCTCTCCCCTTAACTGGGTGACCAAAAAGCTAGATCCATTCACCTTTTCTGTGCGAGTATGAGTTGAGCATATTGCATGTGTTCTCTCTTTATTCATGTGGAATAAATATTGATCGAACTATGGGTATACTTGCTTGCTTTTGTTTATCTTAGAGGGCCTACCTTGTGGGAAAAAGTACTCACCCAAGGGAATGACCCAATCGATAACATGCTAAATCCAAGCACATTTCCAATAGGTATATAAGAGTGGATACTAGAACAAAGGCCAGTATCACAAGGTTGGTTCCAATGAGAAGGGCAACAATGGTCTCTTGCCACATGGATCAACCCCCACAAATGAAAAGTCCTTACTAAAACCCTTGTTGTAGTTTGGCCAAAACCTTTATCTATTGCAGCAACGGTCATTGTGAAGGCATCCACATTCTTGCAATTTTTAGTAGAGATGAAAAATATGTCATGGGAGATTCATGGGTATTGGTGCTTGACTTCCCTAAGAAGTGAGTGTCATGGAGGGGAGCTAGTGGGGTCAAGCATCTAGTAATCTACTAAGAATAAGTGCAATTGGGGTAAAACCCACGTGGAATCCAAAAGAATATAGCCTTTCACAACTGTAGGAGTGTAGATTGCTTGATGTGTCTTTATCCAAGTATTTAAAAAAAAAAAATGTCACATGTTGAAAGTGAAAACCTTGATTTGGAGTTGCATTTAGTGAAACAACCAAGTTTCCCATTGAAAAATTAAAAAAACCAAGCAAATTCTCAAAGAAACTTTCAAAAAACCAAGTTTGAACCTGTTCTTGTGCCATTGGTCTCTATTTTGGTACTTTTTACACATTATGTGGTGCCTTTTGCACATTTTGTGGTGCCTTTTATCTTTGTTTTGGCACCTTTTGCAAAACAAAAAATAGTGACCTAGGTTCATCTCTTGTCCGATAATCAGTCTCATCTTGGGAATCCTCAAAAGTATTCAACCAATCCTTAGGTAAAACAGAGTCTGAACATGTGTGTTACCAAATGATTTCATGAAAGATTAAAATTCATAAACAAAAGTGCATACCTCTTAGTCCAAAAGAACATCAAAAACATCTCACAACACTCTATGAATTTAGAGAGAGGTTGACCTTCAATTTCTAGAAAAGAGCTTGCAAGAACAATCCCAAATTATACATGTTTTATTATTGTCAAAATCTAAGACTTTTCCAAAGGTTTGAGTACCTCGTTTAGGAAGAACATTTACCGTTGGTTTCACAGTTTGAACCAGAATTTTGGAACTTTCTCAAAGTCCAAGATCATTCCTTAGATACCTTAGAATTCAAACTTGTTAAAATTGACCTCTACAAGTGGAATTTTCCAAACTAAACTAAGATCTAACATCTCAAAGTACCAACATCATCAAATTTATCACACCTTTGATTATTAGGCCTAGTTTCATAGGTAGGATTTATCATCCTCTCATCACAAAACAAGCTACATAGTGAAATCCAATTTAGTCTCATTAGAATTTGAAATTCTATTTGACTTAGTTGTAATCCTTGGTACTTTTCCAAAACCTAGATCAAAGTTTTGTCTAAACTATAACACTTGTATGCCTGTTCAAACAAGGTTGCATAAACAAAAGCTCAAGGAAAAGGGACTTGAAAATCAAAACATTGAAGAGCCAAACATTGAAACTCCAACCATTGAAACTCTAAACATTGAAATTCCAACCATTGAAACTTTGATCATTGAGACTCAAAACATCGAAACTCAAAAAAGTGAAACACAAAACACCATGGCAGCTGAGGCTAAAGAGAATCCTTTTCATGGACTCAACAACAATGATAGGGAAGAAATAACATAAGAAGATATCCAACATGCTAAACAATACCCCAATTTCCACAAGTTTTTGGAAAATATTTTCGAAAGAAATGGGGAAAGATACCTCCTTATGCTAGCAAAACAAGGTGCTAAATTTCTAGAGGACTTTAATGTAAATCAGCTAAAAGCACCTCCCAAAAATCCCAAAAATGATCCTGAACAAGTGGTTGCTCGAACTCACCAAATGAAGAACCTTCAACAACAAATCTGGAATATGCAAAGGGAAACAATCATAGAAGGGTATTTGTTGTCATACATCTATTCTTATCCATTTGATAGAGATACGAACATGACACCTTCTCCACCAACAAGTACATCATCCAAATTTTTTTTTAAAACTCTTGAAAAAGTTAAATGAGAAGCCCAAATCTTAGTCCTCGAACACAAAGAATATTGAAAAAACTTACCGTGTCATGCATCTATCTTCATCTCCCATAAGCCAAAATATACCTCATTATTCTTTCACCCAAGTTAACGATTCCATCCAACCACCTTATTCTATCATATCTTCTATATCCAATGATTCATGTCAATCTCTCAATCCAAACCATGTTGTCATAGACTCCTCTACACCTCAAGATCAATACATTATTTCCACTTCATTCAATGATACCAAAATTCCATGAGTTCTTCCAATCTTTGACCAAGACTGAATCTCTCAAGAATTCTATGATGATCCCCTCCTTTCACTTTTTATCCACAATGATTCCTTTCCATATCAAGAGAAAAGTATTCTTCCAAGTCCTCCTTCCACTCTATCTGATGAATCCATACCATCTCAAGATTCCATTGCATCCCAGGAGCATCATAATTCTTCCATCCTATCTAATGATGTCCTACCATCTGATGATCAAGATATACTTTCTACAACATCTCATTATTCCCTTCCTCATCAAGATCAAGATATGCTTCCATGTAAGGATACCCTTTTATTCCATGAGGATGTTCATTCATATCAAGATCAAGATATGCCTTTCATACCACTTCACGATGATTTTGCACCTAGTAAAGAGCAAGCTACTTCATCTCCTACACCTCATGATCCTCTTCCGAGTCAAGATCAAAACACCCCATCATCCCCATGTGAAGATCCTATCACACCTATACTAGCCATCCATGAACCCCACACCTATAAATTGGGATCCTCCACCTTCATCCGCTCCAATTTACTTCCGACATGTATCCTTTCATCCATATCATATCCTCCCCAAAATGGACTTGCATCTTGTTTCACAAACAATACATATCCCATTGGTAAACGAATGTGTCAAAGTATGAACTACAAAGGCAAAGGATTAGGCCTTGATGAACAAGGTATCCTAGAACCCCTTTTTTTCCAACAAAACCAATATTACCATGGCCTTGGTTATACACCTAAGTGTTCTAGTCCATCAAACCTACCATCTATCTTAAGTCCTCATCCTAATCCACTGAACCTACCATCTAACCTAGGTCCTCATCCTAATCCATCAAACCTACCATCTATCCTAGGTCCTCATCCTAATCCACTAAACCTTCCATCTATCCTAGGTCCTCATCCTAGTTCATCAAACCTTCTCTCTATCCTAGGTCTATATCGTATTCCTCAACAACAACAAAGGCACACATCCTTGATGCTCTTTCAAAATTCTACCTTCAATAACTCATCCATAATACCTCCATACCATTCATCTCAATCCACCCCTCCCATTGCTCTTAAAAGCAATTTGGGTGCCAAATGTCAAAAGCTTCCATATCAAAATCCACATGTATCAAAGGATCAACATGTCTCCTCGAAGAGACATGCAAAAATAAAAGAAAATTTGATCCAAAATCAAAAGAGAAATCAAAAAGGCCACAAAGGTCCATCAAAGAAAAATGAAAAAATTCCAAGACCACAAAGGTCCATAAATCAAAAGGAAATTTATAAAGGCCACAAAGGCCCATTAAAGCAAAAGAAAAAATTCCTAAGACCACAAAGGTCCATAAAGCAAAAATAAAAATCTCAAAGGCCACAAACGCCCACAAAGAAAATATCAAAGTCAAAAGTCACGTGGATTCCAAAAAGTCTCATAGAAGAAATAAAATCTAAATTGGCATCCAAATTTGCTAATCCAAAAGCTTCCTCCACTCTTCCATCCAAAA
>VDFB02021800.1:0-16026 GCA_007258455.2 Sequoia sempervirens
ATCTCTTAGCTAATTGTGCCTTCAACTCAAAAAAAAATCCTCTTATTACTACCAACTACCAACATGTCATCAACATAAAGAAAGAGAATAACAAACTCACCATTGGAAAGTTGTTTGTAATAAACACATGGATCTAATTCACACCTAATGAACTTGTGCTCAATCATGAAGAGATAAAACTTAATATACCACTGTCACGGGGTTTGTTTGAGCCCATACAAGTTGTGCTTCAGCCTGCAATAAAGATGTTCTTGTCCTTGTTGTTTAAATCCTTTCGGCTGCTCCATGTATAGCTCTTCATCAACATCACCATGTAGAAAGGTTGTCTTGAAATCCAACTAGTCAAGTTCAAGATCCCAAACTACAGCCAAACCCAAAACTGTCCAGATTGTGTTCATTCCCACAACTAGGGAGAAAATCTCATTAAAATCTATGCCTTTCTATTGATCATACCCCTTTACAACCAACTCAGCATGATAATGTTTCTTTCCCCCATCCTCTTCTTTCAACTTATATACCCAACGATTCTTCAAGGGTCTTCGATTAGGCAGAAGTGGCATTAAATCCCAAGTATTATTAGTCTGCAACGAACTCATTTCATCTTGCATTGCCTCTTGCTAGTTCTTAGAATCAATTTCCTTGCAAGCCTCTTTGAAAGTAGCTAGTTCAAGTTGATCAGAAATTAAAAGTTTAGGCTCAACCTCCTCTGAATATAACAATTCATAATTTGAAAACTTAGAAGGACGTCTCCTCTCCCGGGTAGACCTCCTTAAGTGAGGACCCTGTTCTTGCATATTGAAATCTTCCAAGTGCATTCTTTGGAATTGACTTTAAACATCTTCTATTTCATTTTGCAAATTACCTCTGTTCTAAAAATTTTCTTTCAGACTCTACCTCTGATCTACAATTACCTGTGGCAACACATTGCCTTGCATATAGTCAGATGCACCAATAGAAGAATGATGTTCAGACGCACCAAATAGAGGGGGAAAACTGGTTGTGCAGGGATCAATATTCCCTAAAGAAGGCTACGCATGAACGTTTGAAGGTTGTGTAGCATGTAAAGGAGGTAGTGTAGCATGTCCTAAAGGTTGCAGATGGACTATTGAAGCCCACAGATGGTCAACACCAGAAGACAGGGATGCATGATGTGTAGAATGAGGAGGCTATGTAGAAGAATGTATAGGTTGCATTGATACTTTTGTAGGCATTGACCTTTGTGCACATTCCCCTGTGTAGTCTATTCCCTTCAAAATTTGATTAAAACACCCATGCAATTCTCTTGTGTCATCCAAACCGGATGACAAGGAATTGTGGTGATGAATGTTCTTTGGAGTTGAAGATTGCAAGGCATCTAGACCCTTAGACTCGCCAAAGCAGGGACCTGACCTATACCTTGCAAACCGGTCTCATAATGCAATTCCATTTGCCATGGGAAGAGAGCAGTGCCCTCGAACTGCTGAGAGGAAGAATCTAGAGATTGTGAAGATTGTGTTAAGTGCTCACAGCCTAAGGATGCAAAGGTAGAAGAAACAGAGGGTGATAAAACAAAGGTGGGTGAAACAACCATGACAAGAGGCATTGGAATTGAAAGAGACACTCCCCCTATGTTGTCAGGCTACAAATTAACATTAGAGGACCCCTATGAATGAGTATGTTCAAACACTGAAAAAGGAATATATTCCTTCGTGACTACTTCCTGTGTTTGCAAAGTTGGAAAAACATGCTCATTGAAAACCACATCCTTGTTGCGAGTAATCTTATTGGAAACATGATCCCACAGCCTGAATCTGTACTAATCTTCACCATACCCAACAAAAATGCACTTCTATTATTTGGGATCCAATTTGGATCATTTCTACTTGGGAACAAGAGAAAATGCTTCACATCCAAATACCCGAAGATGTGAATAGGAGATTCACTTTCCAAGCCACTACTGCTCTAGAATACAAAAATCCAACCAAGATGATGGGCTTCTGTTAATCAAATAAATTGTTGTGTTGCAAGCTTCATCCCATAACTCTTTTCCCAATCCAACATTGGAAAGTATACATCACGCTTTCTCCAAAATTGTTCTATTTAACCTCTCTGCAACACCATTTTCTTGAGGTGTAAAAAGAACAAATTTGATTCTTTGAATACCATTTTCTATGCAAAAATTATCAAACTCTAGTGAGAAAAATTTGCAACCATTATCTGTTTGCAAACATTTTATGTTATGCCCAATTTGATTTTCAACTAAAGTTTTTAAAAAATTGAATTTACTAAATACTTCAAATTTCCTATTAAGCATAAAAATCCAGACCGTCCTAGTGCAATCATCAAGGAAAGTTACAAAGTAGTTAGCCCCTCGAAGAGAGGTTACCTTAGTCGGTCCAAAGACATCCCAATAAACAAGCTCCAAAGGTGAGGTATTCTTTGCACAACCCATCTTCAAAAAGTTGACCCACTTCTATTTTTCATAAAGACAATGTTGGCGAAATTCCAAATCCACTGATTTCAAATCCAGTAATTGATCTCTTTTAACCATCACTTCAATGCCTTTCTTGCTCATATGTCCAAGTCGTTGGTTCCAAAGTACAATATCATTGTCTGTTAGTGCCATAGTAGCTCCCACTTGAGAGTCATTCTCAAAAATATATAAGCTTCCCACTCTATCTCCTTTGGAAATTTGCTGGGTACCCTTAGTAACTTTCCACAAATCTAGAAAGAAAAAAGTATTGCAGCCTTGTGAAAAAAGTTGGCTAATAGAAATCAGATTCTTCTTGAGTTTTGGAACATGTCTAACATCTTGCAAAAACCATGTGCCTCCATTCTTGGATTGTAAGAGAACATCACCTCTACCAATGATTTCCAAAGATTTGTTATCCCCCAAGTAAACATTCTCAAAGTGTCCTTCTTGATAATTTGAAAAGTCATCCATACAAGAGGTAGCATGGAAAGATGCGATCAAATCTAAAACCCACAAATCTGAAGTGATTTCACTTACAGAAAAAACCAAAACACTATCATCGTGTTCATAGACAACATTAGCCTTGGTGTTTTTAACCTTCTCTTGTGCCTTCTTATAGGAATAACATTATTTTTTGGTTTGACCAGCCTTACTACAAAACCAACAATCGCCAATTCTACCTCTAGATTTTGATCTTTCCTTGTTATTGTCTTTGCCTCTATGTCGAGGCCTTCCTCTACTAATAGCAGTTAGGGCTTCGTCTGAAGAGGTTTCTTGGTTCTTCCTTCACATATCTTTGTTGAGGAGTGTAGTTGTGACATCGTCAAACTTGAATTTATTTTTAGTAGCCATTGACGTACTCACAGTCATAACAACTTCCTCCCAACTATTAGGTAGCAAACACAACAATAAAATTGCTTTAATCTCATCATTTAGGCTAATGTCCACTGAAACTAATTGAGTAACCAATGTGTTAAACTCATTAAGGTGGTTGGACACAATTCCACCTTTCATTTTCAAGTTAAATAACCTCTTCATAATAAACACCTTATTAGATGTTGAAGCCATTTCATACATCGAAGAAATTTTATCCCACAATTCCTTCAAAGTCTTTTTTGCTAAAACATTAAACACTACGTTACTGGACAATGAGAGTAAAATTGTAGCTTTTTCCTTCTTGTCCAGCTTCTCCCACTCTTCTTCTGCCATTGAACTTGGCTTCTTAGCTTTCCTATCAAGCGCAAGTGAGAGGTCTTGCTTTATCAGCAATGACTCCATTTGCACCTTCCACAAACTGAAATTCTGACTCGAGAATTTCTCTATCTTCGCTTCCTCCATAACTCAGGAAATTTAGCAACAATTTCCCAATCAACTATACCATCACCATATAGCTTTGATACCAATTGTAAATAATGAAGAGCGAAAAAAAAAGATGCAAAAAATAGAGCAATTACAGATAAGAAAACATAAATGAAATGAGACCAGGATTTATCGTGGTTCACCAAAATATGGCTACATCCACACTGAGGAGAGGAATTTTATTATAATCAACAATATTTACAATAGATATAGTAGCAAATATATAATGATTTATTCCACACCGAATGGAGGATGTGAAGAGTCAATAGGTAAAATAAAAGGAGTTTGTTGGACTTCAACTCTAACACTCAAACGTTCCTTTCCAACTCATCTCCTAAATTCTACACACTCACCACTATCTTCTCTCATCAACACGAATTGAACAACAATGCTTTTGGGTTATCAACTATACATTTGAGAAGGCAATATCTCATTGGGTGTTTCCTAGTTATTCAATTTCTACCTCCTAAGTCATTGGGTATGTAATGGTGAATACAAGCCGTGTACATGTAGACATCTAAGATAACAAGTTTCATTAGTTGTTGACCTAATCATCATCCCCATTATCTCTTCTTTCTGAAAACAAAAGAGAATGATTTAATGAGGAAAAATCAGAAACAAAAGTCCAATTTCACGTATTTGAAGGAAAATATAATTAACCTTAGACATTGACCATGGTAGTGATGGTGATTATGATTGTTCTTCACAATGTAGAAAAAATGTTTTTCATCTGTTTGATTTCCATCCACGTTTTTATGTTTCATGTATTGGGACCAAACTCATATTGTGGTGATCACTTTTAAGGTATATTATAATCCATCATTTGTCAAGTTCATTTGTATATTCAATGTTAATCTATATTTATCTTCTCTTTATTTTTTAAATTTAAAAATATATCAAATAAAATAAATCAATAAAATACATTTTAATTTATCTTTTGTCAAATCTATTTACATATTCAATTTTAATTTATATTCATCTTATTTTTATCTTCTTTCACACATCTCATATTTGAATGGATATACTCTAAATAAAATTTAAATTATATGAATAAAATAGACTAGTTTTGACTAAAAAATAATGATCAAATTTAAAATCTCAATTTCAAATTATTTTATTCATCTAAGAATCATTTTATTTTTACTTTACAATTATTTCATTATTTTTTAATATATTATATCTTATGTTTCAATAGTTTATTTTTTATATTTAATGATACTTGTGATTGCTCTTCAACAAGTAACATAAGAAACAAGAGTTGTAGAGTAGCAAAGTTCTTGCCAAAATGTTTTAGAATAGATATGTTTTAATTTGATGTGTGTGATATGTTTTAGTAACAATGTTGATAAGATAATAACTTTATAATAATCTTAAAATTTTGTCAATTTTTTTGGTTTATTTTATCAACCCTAGAAAACCTTTCAAGAAATAAACCAAGGAAAAACAACACATATTGTATTAACTCAACTATTCACTATAGAATAAGATATTTTTTGCTTGTACTTTTATAATAATCTTAAAATTTTGTCAATTTTTTGGTTTATTTTATCAACCCTAGAAAACCCTTTGAGAAATAAACAAAGGAAAAACAACACATACTATATTAACTCAACTATTCACTATAGAATAAGATATTTTTTGCTTGTACTTAACTATAATCTATGTGATTATTTATAGACACGTCACTATAGGAAACTACTAAGCAGTATTACAATACAATTGGTATAAAAGTATGGACCAAAACAAAGCCTAAAAGGGATGTAAAACTTTCCAAGTATATAACACATATCCAACAAAAATTGTTCATGTTGTGTTTCCTTTACCAGATTCAAAGCTTAACATTTAATTGAACATGTTGTGAATCTTCTGAGTGGTGCTGCAGTTGTTGTGAGAATTTTCTTTCGGCATCCTAGGAGGTAGTACTAATTTTATATCTTAAGTCATTCATGGCATCGATACAAAACCTTCTTCTCAACACCTTTAAGCATCTCATGAAAAATGTAAACTACGTGATAGATAGTTAAGCTCGTGAATTATTAAAATAAACAACAGAACTAACCATGCCAATCATTGCAATTTGTAATTGCATGGTTTAAAGACAATTAGTTTTTTAACATTTTATTTTTATGTTCAGAATCTGAAATTTTAACTTTTTCATAATAATTGCATTCTGGGACATCAAATATTAATGAAAGGTGATGGATACATTTCCAAAAAAAAGCTGATAAAATTTTAAAACAAAAATGTTATGCTCAATTCACTCAAAATTCATCCTCATCATCTAAGCTTTTCTAGCCAATGATATTTGAGGAAAATAATTTTGAAATTTGTAAAAGTTAAAAATCATACATTTTACTTTAGAAGAATTAAAATATAATAAATGAAAAGAAAAATATCTATTTTGATTTGTTAAAATAAACAATATTAATCATTAATTAGGGATGTAAAACTTGCCAAGTATATAACATATCCAACAAAAATTGTTCACATTGTGTTTCCTTTACCAGATTCAAAGCTTAACATTTAATTGAACATGTTGTGAATCTTCTGAGTGGTGCTGCACTTGGTGTGAGAATGTTCTTTTGGCATCCTAGGAGGTAGTACTAATTTTATATCTTAAGTCATTCATGGCATCGATACAAAACCTTCTTCTCAACACCTTTAAGCATCTCATGAAAAATGTAAACTACGTGATAGACAGTTAAGCAACTGAATTATTAGAATAAACAACAGAACTAACCATGCCAATCATTGCAATTTGTAATTGCATGGTTTAAAGACAATTAGTTTTTAACATTTTATTTTTATGTCCAGAATCTAAAATTTTAACCTTTTCATAATAATTGCATTCTGGGACATCAAATATTAATGAAAGGTGATGGATAAATTTCCCAAAAAAAGCTGATAAAATTTTAAAACAAAAATGTTATACTCAATTCACTCAAAATTCATCCTCATCATCTAAGCTTTTCTAGCCAATGATATTTGAGGAAAATAATTTTGAAATTTGTAAAAGTTAAAAATCACGCATTTTACTTTAGAAGAATTAAAATATAATAAATGAAAAGAAAAATATCTATTTTGATTTGTTAAAATAAACAATAGTAATCATTAATTAGAAACTAACCTTTTCTATAATTCCATAACAGAAACTAATAAATACTCCTGATATTTAACCCTCAACGCTTTAACTTATGCTCATAAATAATATCTAAAATTAAGATAATTTATTTTAATGAATTATTTAATTTCTATCTTTGTTTCATCTAACATAACGTTTGGCCTCCTCACTTAACGAAATTAGTGCGCTAAGTTCGTGAGGGAAGTGAACTATGATTTCTATTATAGTGATTTTTTTCAATAGAGCACAACAATAGCAATAACTATGCTGGGTAATTTTTTCCATTTTTGTTGCCGAAAGTAATTTCAATCAACATGAATTTGTTTCTTGGATGCCTTGATTATTATTGTACATCTGAACACAAATTAAAAGCTTTGAATATGAGAAGATAAAACGCAGTAAAAGCAATAATGACAAAGCAGAACTCTTCGGACTGAAAATACCAGTACAAGATTCTTACAGGGAGTGGGCCTCTGATTCTTATACCGTGTGGACTGAGCAATTGGGCCTACCGGAAAGATATGTAATTGACAAACGTACCAGTACAAGATTATTGCAATGTATTTAAGGGGCTAAAATTCAACATACCAACTTGCTGTGGGAACTTATATTTTAATGCTGGCATGAGAGGTGTATTTTTCTTGTTCAAGGATTCTGATGGTATAACACATTCTCATCAAAAAGAGATATGTGATACAATAATGTCCAGTGCAGCTTGATATAGGACAGGATGAAGGCTGTCAATAATGGAAGCAACATTAGTCTTTCTGATTCTTTGCAAACCAAAAACAAGAAATTCAAACTCAGACATGCAAATGCAAACATTAACTGTTAATAGAAAAGCAGCTAAATAGTAGCAGCTTGTAGAAAACTCATTCACAAACTAGGAAATGTTATGTTCAGTGCATCCCCAAAATAAGTGTAGAAATTCTATTACATGGATACCACGGAGGAGATACTAAAATGTCTGAAGTGTGTCACCACCTCCAAAGAACATTTGCGCTGAGCGATTTTTATCAATGACCTCATCCATTTTGCTTGTACCATGCCAGAAATGGGGCCTGAGTCCCATCATAGCATTTACAAAAATTGTCTTAGCTGAGTTCATTGCTTGTGCAACCTCATCTGACTCAATGAAATAGGATCAACATCAACTACATACTTGTAGGTCTGGCCTAGAGCAAAGTCCTGCAAAATATTAAGAAAGAGAAGTTTTTATAATCATATTATAGTAGGAATTAGGAACTTATTTAGGTACCAAACTCTCACAATTCTACCAACCAGACTAACAAAATTTGCATTATTTAACTTAATATTGATTGTCCTGTATTTCCCTCCAATGTATCAGTTTCCACTAGCCACTGGACCTCCACAATCTTTTTCTTTGTTTTATCCTATTCAACTAGTTCTTTTGCAAGTTCAATGTCGGAATCCTGCAAATACAGATTGATACGAACAAATATAAATCAGTAAACCTGGAATAAATTTTATAGAGGCATATCTCATACTAATTGAAGAAAGAGAATGTGATACCTCTACACCAGCAATTTTAACTCCATATTTGGCACATAGATATGTATTGTAAATAAGCCCACCCACAACTAATTTATCAACTTTCTTGTATATCTGGTTCAATGGACCAATCTTAGTATCATACTTGGCTCCCGCAACAATGGCAACAAATGTCCTGTTGGGAGTAAGAAGTGCTTGCACATGGTAAAGCTCATCCTGCAAACGGTTTGACAATTAATCTGAAACTTAAGTAGACATCCTCCCACTCATACAATTCATAGACATGAGATCAAACATAACATACTTATTAAAAGCACCTAATCCAAATTATCAAAGAAAACAACACTTGCCTACATACATAAAAGGGTAGATATTTAGCAACATGGAATGTTGAACCATGAGGTTGTCATGACCCAAATGCATCATTTAAGAATCATTCTTTTTTTAATGGAGGTCATCCACAAATTCATTTTTGATGGAGCAGAGCCTTCTTGGGCTGAACCTCTTCGGCTAAGAGCCAAGGACTGAGGGGCATCCATTCCACCAAATTCATCCGAGGCATGATCCCGGCCTCATCTCTTTTTCAGTGTCGGGGGCTTTGCACTCAGCGAGATTTGATCCCCGGTGGGCTCATTTTGATAATGTAATATTTTGTCTTGTACACTCAAACTTAAAAATACATTGAATAAAGAAGACTAATAGGATACACTTTAACCTATCTTTTGTTAAATATGTTTACTTTTCAATTTTAGTCTATATTTATCTTCTCTTTATCTTCCTCCACACATTCTACTAACTATTACAATAACACTAAACAACCACCAAAGTGATTTTATCTCGAATATGTTAATCGTTTCATACAACCCTAAACCCTACACAGAGATAAGTACAATTGCTCCTATGGTAGTGGCTGCAATGCCAAAGATACACACAGATAAGGACAAATAGAGAAATTGTAAGAGAGCTATTGCACCACAAGTCCTATTCACACTTGGGCTGATGAAAATATCATCGAATACTTCAAACAAATAAATTGAACCAATAGGAAGATATATTAGAAAGAATAACACTTAATAGCAACCAAACTATTTTCATATATGTATGTGTGTTTACATTTGTGTATATATATATTTGTATATATATATATATATATATATATATATATACACACACATAATGTCATAGGCTTAATCGAACATTCAAGCTACATTCCCTCAGACTAAAGATTATAGACAAATAGACAAATTGTTACAAAGCTATTACATGACAAGTCTTACTTACAGTTGGGTTGACAAAAAACCCGTTGGGAACTTCTAACAAATAAATTGAATAGATACAAAGAGATCCTAGAAAGAATAACACCTAACACCAATGAAACTAATTTCGTATATATACATTTCTCTATACATGTGTGTATATATATTTTAATATGTATACATATATATATATATAATGTATATGTATACATGTATATATATATGTACATGTGGATACATGTATACAAATATATATATATATATATATATATGTTTACATGTATATATATGTATGTTTCACATGGGTATTTTGCATAAATGATTAATTTATTGTTCATTCTTCTCATTTTATCCTTATTGTTGCTTTTGGCAGTAGGTTGGAGGGTTTTGACACTAATGTGTTGCAAAATGTGCAAGAAAGTATATTGATTAAATTACATTGTCGAAAGAGACATTTTCAATAGATAAAAGACACATATACAGATATCCTTCTAGCTTTCCAAATCAATTATTTACCCCAAATTCTTAATGGTGATACTTACCTTCTTTAGGCTATGACAACAATTATATGATGGATCAATCTCTGCAAAATATGTATTGCGCCAGAGACTAAACTATGAATTCAACATACAATGCTTCACATTAAATATTATACACAAAACATTTATGCAAAAAACCATTTAAAATGACTTGTAGCAAATAGTTCTTATTTTAACACCTCCTATACAATTCCTCTATTTGTATTCACTATTTATAAACAACGAACATAGCTTGAATCCTCTATCAATATGTTTTTATGAGATTATTTTTTCCTTCATCTCCTTGAAGCTCCCTCAAACAAAGTTCCCAAGTCTGCTTATGTAAGTAGGCATGCTTGCAAATTATGTGGGATCACACTGTGCTACATCAATATGTTTCATTGTATTCTTTCTTCCTTGTTTGTTTCAACTTCCCCACATGAAATTTCTCTTTTCCCAATTAACTCTATGGCATTATAGCCATTTTGCACAAATTATTCTTATCCATTGCCTTTACAAGTTTTCATTAATGTGGGCTTACTATCAAAGAATGTAGTTCAAATTTTGAATTGATAGGTCAACTTTGACATACACTGCTCCTCTTGTATGAATATGTTTACTGTGGGTTTTTCATCATCTCTCATTTAGCTGTTATTCTTAAGAAATCTACAATAATCAAGGGTTTGCTATGGTGAACTCAGGAAAAGAGTATCATGAAGAATAGTTTATTATCCAGTGGTTCTTACGTATACTCTTAATAATTCTTCTATAATTTACCTATTTGTCTATAGCGTTTAGTGCCAAATAATGTAGCTTGAATTTGTAATTCAAAAGCTAGCTATCACTTAGACTGTTTGTCTTCTACCATTATGTTTCATCATATTTCCCGAGCCTTCATGATGCTAATATGGTAGGAAGGAGAGTGAGCATGGGTATGTTATCTCGGCCTTCCATCCTTGTCTATTTCTTGTTGGTTATATACATTGATAGAATTTTTTGGCACGTAATTCCCTGCTAAACACAAACTCTATACTATCCCCTGCATTTGTCATTGTTTGCTTTAGTTAGATTGCTTGTCTTCTATCAAATTGTTGAATGTGGCTTTTCGACCATCTATCACTTGTGATTCAAAAGTGTTTTCCTAATAGTTGTTTTACAAATTTTCTATTTTCTATTATCATGTGATATATGATAAGAGTCCTTGAGATTTTCCATGGACCTTACCCGCTTTTGTTACTCAGGGGTTTGGGTAGACCCCACGAGGGTTCATAATGCCAATATGGTAGGGAGGAGAGTGAGTGTGGGTTTACATGGTTAATCAGAACATTCCACTTTATTTGTTTCTATTTAGAACAAATACTTCTAGCCTCTTTTATTTTATATGTATATTATTTAATTTTGATTCCTACAGAAATATAAATATGCATTCAAAAAAATTAGTGTATTGTACACTCTCTATTTCAAATTATTTCATGCTCCTACAACTCAGTTCAATGCAACTCATCCTTGTTGAACACAATCAACAGTGTATGTAAGTATGATACTTTCTCATTGTCAATAGATAGCTTTCGTTAACTAATTGCAAAAATTATTCACTATTTTTAGGGTCACATTGTATATATTAGTTTTTCTCGTATACTTTCTCTTTATCCTTCCTTTTTTATTTCCCTTGGTTGTCCACTAACATACCTTTGTATTTCATAATTTGCAAGAACTAGGTTTAAGCATGGAAAGGGATTCAAAAACAAAGTTACATTTTTGCTTTCAAGTTGCCACACCAAAGAGAAGAAATCAATATCAGATATTATATATGGAAACAACGGAGTTTGCCCAAGATTTCTATTGTACGATGTATGATGAAACTCCACAACATCTCCCATGGGCATTTCATCCTTCTCTTGCTCGAGGGTTTGGCTAGAGTCCATGTGGCTCCATGATGCCAATATGGCAGGGTGGAAAACGAGCATGGGTTTTGTGGGCTTACATTTCATGTTATTTATTTGTTGTTACATACATACATGTATGCACAAACTCTTGTATAGATTTACTATTATTTTTTCCATATTGCCTCAAAACAAGGCATACCTTCTAATTCAATTAAAATAATAATGTATGTTGAATGTCCACGGTATCTCCCATGCATGTTTCATTCTTCTCTTGCTCGGGGCTCTGGATATAGTCCATGGGCCTTCATTATTCCAATATAGTAGGGAGGAAAACAAGCGTGGGTTTTTTCATTCTACATTTAATGCCATACATTTGTTCTTACATATATACATGTCTACACAAATCATTGTATAAATTTAGTGACATCTTTTTGATGTTCCCTCCAAACAATGTGTACCTTCTAATTCAATTAAAATACCTATAGAAATTATGTGTATCGTTCCATCGCAGACCCAAAATTATGGAGTTGATACTACTTATAACATCTTTAATTTTTGAAAAATCCATTTGTGATGACCATTATAACTAATATTCAAATAAAAAAATAACTTTTTAAAATAATACTTTTTTATTCAATCTTACTAATAAAAGACATAACTATACTAATGGAATCACTTTTTCAAAAGCATACTTTTTAATTTGATATTAGGAATATAGCACATGATGTACAATTTGATAGCCATTTTCCAACTACTAAATTCTCATTCCAAAACACAAAAAACATTTTCCCATTTTAATCAATTAAACGATTGATTAACCTATACAAAAACATCAAATATAGACACTATTAACCTAAAATATATAATACCTTAAATTTTGGATAAATTTTTTTATTATTAACAAAACTAATCATTTACAAATTTAAATTGTATTCAATTGACAAAATGTGATTTATTAAGAAATTTTTTATTCAAATATCATTCTCCTAATACTACTTATTAAAATCATTGATAATTAATTAATTGAGTTTGCAAGTAATGGATACATTGCAAATAATGAAGACGACCTATGGTTTTATTTTACATTTTTGCAATCAATTTCCAACTAAAAATAATTGATATGGAAATGCAAAAATCAATCTCCTGATTTACACAAATGCTTTTTTAATCTCTCGTGAATTGCTTGTCACATAACAATAAAGAAGTACACTATAACATGGGGTTTAAAACATTGTACAATGATCCAAATAAATATAGAGATATAAAAAAATGTCTACATAAGCCATATTTATATCTTTTATTGCACACATAGTTTTTCTTTAATTAATCTATCCATCTAATTATGCCTTTCAAATATCTTTGTTTATTATAATGTACTCTATGGATCTTATTCTCGATTAAATCTTACATCAAAATATTCACCCCCTACTATAAACCAACCTCTTGTTCTCCCATATTCAATAACAAGCTTTACTTTGCACTACAAACATTTTCCAACATTTACACTTCCTTTTGCACTACAAAACAAGCTTCCTCCTTTTTTCCCATTGGGCTTCCTTTTGCAGTGGATCTCTATCGGCTAATTGTTGCATGCCTGTGCATGCAATTGCTAGTATTATATATTTTTATCTTATTTTTTAATAGTTTCATTTTGACATCCTTATATTTATGAAAAATAATTATTTCTTGACTAAATAAAAATTAATTAATTATATTTAATTTTTATTGTTAACATAGTATAATAAATAATTGTATTTGTTTGTTTTATCTATATTTTATATTTTATATGTTTTATTTCTATATTTAATTATTTTGGTTATGTGTTTACTTCATCTTTATTTGAAAATTTATTTTCGTTTACTTAAGATTATGTTATTCTTTATGTTAGAGTAAATGCATATTTACTTAAGTTTTAACTTAGGGGTAAAATAAATAAGTTGGGTACATGAAGAGAGGAAGTTTTGGCCAAAACATTTTTTTTTGCATAAAACGCGTACGCGTTTTCAAAAAACACATACGCATTATGGATTGGGTACCCGAGCCTAAATCCAAATGTGTATGCATTCAGCTTCAGGTATGCGAGCCGAAAACACATACACATTTCTTAAAGGTATTTATTTATTTTTAAATTAGCAACTGTGTTTTCATTTTCGCTCACAGTTTTAGCTATGCCAAAGAAGAGGAGATGAGATCGCATATGCATTTCAACGGGCCTGATTGAAGAAATTTTTCACTGCCACCTCCTCCAGTCGACACAACCGACCTCATTGACCTCCAGGTTGACTGAATTCTTTCTTTTTTTTTCTTTATATCTTGTGTTTTTGTTTTGTAATCTGTATTTAGTCTTTGTTTGTTTAGTTTTTTTTTGGTTCAATATTTTATAGTTTTTAAATTGCATTTAAGAAACCAAAAACATCAACGAAACAAAGAACGTTAAATTGTAAATCGAAAACCATAAAAACTAAACCTAAATTGGACACATTTAAATTAGAAATCAAAACCCTAGAAACCCTAGGTTCCAAAAAACATAGGTCCCTAAAAACTAATTTACCCAGGTTAATCGTTGGGCTTAAAACATAAACCTAAAACCCTAATAGGTCACATATTTTTAGAAGTATCCAGGGAATGTTACCTAGATTTGGGGTAGTTTTCATTGAGATTGAGATTGAGATTGAGGCTACGAATAATTCACATTAGGATTTTTCAGTTATTGCTACACTTCAATGACCAATTTATAAACATCCTTGTCACATTGTGTAGTGTCATAAATTAGGGCTCCTTGGAGGTTTCTTACATTTTTTATTGGACATTGATATGTTTTCATGTCATCAAATCTCTAAATCTAAACCCTAAACCCTAAAGCATTCATTTTCTCATAGGATCTTAAAATGAAATTTGTTTGCCTTAGGCAACTCCAGCAAATTTTATTCCCTTAATCCATGGACCATTTTTTCCTAGGACCTTCCTACACTTAGATCCCCTTAAGCCATCCTATCACCCTAAATCGTAAATCAATGTCTTAAGGGGTCCTAATATAACATTTCTTAAGGGGATCAAACAAGTTCTCAAAATTTTGTGAATAGAGCTCAAGCTCATTTTTGTTTATTTTGTTCATTGAAATTAGGTCACTATCATATATCTATGTGTCCCTTTGAACATGTATTCTATTAATATTTCATTCTTATCTTTAATATTCTTTGAAAACAATGAATGAGATTATAAATTAATGTTAACTTGTTAAACTTATAATTTCTTCTTAACTACTTTGTCCCACTATAGAGAACTTGTGTATCTTATCATGAAATTTGAAAATTTAGATAAATCAATTTATGTCCTCAGATTTAATTAAATTCTATGTCATAATTGATTAATACATGTATTCACAATTGATATACCTTAGCTCTATAGATATAATCTTGTTGGGAAACAAGAGCTATCTCAATCAACTGTTCCACAAGAAAATGTTGCTCACTAACTTGCAAGTCCATTATTCCAAGGGCATCCCAAACTTCACCCTAAGTTCCCAAAACCCTAAACCCTAAAGTGATCATTTTGTCATAGGACCTTAAAATGAAATTTGGTTGCCTTAGGAAACTCCACCAAATTTTATTCCCTTAAGCCATGGACCATTTTGTCCTAGGACCTTACTACACATAGATCCCCTTAAGCCATCCTATCATGCTAAATCGTAAATTGATCTCTTAAGGGTTCCTAATATGACATTTCTTAAGGGGATCAAACAAGTTCTCAAAATTTGGTGAATAGAGCTCAAGCTCATCTTTGTTTATTTTGTACATTGCAATTAGCTCACTAGCATATATCTATGTGTCCATTTGAATACATATTCTATTAATTTTTCATTCTTATCTTTAGTATTCTTTGAAAGGAATGAATAAGATTATAAATTTTAATGTTAGTGTTA
>VDFB02021801.1:0-26209 GCA_007258455.2 Sequoia sempervirens
TGTGTTCAAAATGTGCTTCGATATGTGCTCCAAATTTCTTCTGTGTTGATCCTATGCTTGTGTAGATCTAAAGTGATGTTTATGGGAATCATTGGGTGATATATCCTGGATTGTAGCTTCTAGTTTGATGAAGAGTGAAAGTTGTGTTCATCGGTGTGTGAACTAGTTTGACAGAGTTGGTTGTCTATGTACTGGGAGAAATGTATCTTCTTCACAGTCCTCTGCTAGTTTATTTCAAGTCTTGTGGATCTGGAAGAAGGCTTATAATGGTGTTATATATGTTCTATTAAAGGTGTTTATGGTTTGGTGCTTTGGAAGATGAGTTTCAGAGTTTTTGTGTGTGTCTATACAGTCCAAATGGACTGATGGGAAGTGTTCTATGTATGAAGGTTGTTGCATCAGCTGTGGATGAATTTGAAGGTATCCAAGATGTGTTCCAGTGTATGGTAAAGCATGTTATGTGGTATGTATGTTATCTTCTTATTGTGGAAACATGTACTTCAAATTTCATTGGTATTTTCATTAGGCTTAGTTGACCTAGTGTCTACATGTCATATGAAGGATAAGTGCCAATTAAGGAAGTGTGTGATTGATCCAAGATGTTGTTTTGGGTCTTGGTTAAGTGTTGGTTTGGTCTGCTCTCATTCTCTTCCACCGTGGGAATGTTGAGTTGCCGACCTAATTTGAATTTGTAAAATGAAGTGTGTGCAGCCGTCCTTGGAGAAAGTTTATAAGGTTGAAGATGGTATAAATTCAAGTCATGATGTGAAGGATTGTATCAAGCAACATGAAGCCACAAGTGTGAGAAGCAAGAGTTGTGCGAAAGTGAATTGAGGCAATGACACTTTAATGTGCTAGACTCCTGAAAGCAGTGAGCTGATGGTGTCTGCAATTCTTTGATCAAGGTTGTGGATGTGTGCAAGTTGTTGTGGTGGATTTTTTGTTATCTTTCTTTATTTGTAGGCAGTGATCCTTCCTTCTAGAAAGTGAGTCCTATTTGTAGGCAGTGAGCCTTATATCCAAACAATGAGTCCTATCTTTGGCAGTGAGCCTCTTTGTAATCCGTTTTGTAATTACTCTATATTGTGAGTTAATCCTCACCGTGGTTTTTACCTTATTGGGTTTTCCACGTAAATCTGGTGTTTATTGTGTTGATATTTCTTTTTATTATTTGCACTTCATGCTCATCTAATAACAAATTAAATTTGGTGTGAAGTTAATAAGTGTTTGAGATTTGTAATTGTAATTGATGACAACTGATTCACCCCCCTTCTCAGTTGTCTTGCGCCTTTCAATAGTTATAACAATTAAATACCATTTTTTTTTTATTTGCATCTTATCATACACATAATTTTCACCCTAAACAATAGCTATAAAATGATTAAACCCCCAAAAAAATGTTAATTGTAATGACTAAACTGGTTGACCTTTGTGTTAACAGTTATGTTGATTCAAAAATTAACTTTTTTGCCTTTTGTCTATGTTTTACTTCAAGCATTATTTGACTCTTTATGGTAAAAATTTAGTATTGTCGAGGCTATGGATTTTTGAATAGTTAAAAAATATAATCTTTTAGTGAGTTGGAAAGTTTTTTTCACTTATCTATAATTGAGATTCACTATTTGACTGACATAATTTTCAAAGCAGATTAGGGAAAAGCAACAATTCCTATGTTTTGTTAGTACAACTTACATATCATGACTATGTTGTACAAATATAAGCTTTATTTCTTTAAAAATAAAGAGGGCTTGCATATCACGCCTATGTTGTACAAATATAAGTTTAATTTATTTTAAAATAAAGATGATTAGAATAACTTATCTTGTTTATGTATTTCTAAATGATAAGTTGAGATTATTAATTTTTGGAATGAGATCATTAATTTTAGGTAACCTATTTTCAATTATTTTTTAAGCTTTAATTTTACCAATCAAATTTATTATGAATTGGTATCAATTTATTGTTGAAGAGTTGCAAAAGGGAAAAGGGTTGTTAACAATTAAACTTTGTCCTCTCAAAAACAGGTTAGTGACTTTCAACTATTTTTCAGTAAATTTCATTTTTCATTAAGCTTATTTTTATGTATAGTATTTTTTCATTTTTTTGTGTCCTCCAATACAATTAGTATTTGATCATTTATAGGCATAAAAAAATATTTAATTTCAAATTGAGTCAATTTGGTCAATTTCCAATAAATTTAATTTAATTTCCTCTTCCATTGTAACAATTCATTAATTAGTTATGTTTGCTTTGTGCAAGTATAATTGTAATTGTTTTACATGATTGAGTTGGGACTTGGAGATAAGAAATTATAATGGAATTTATTTGATGAATTTTAAAGAGATGTTTTGATTTTTGAAGAGCTATTTTTAAAACTTAGAGATAAGCAATGATAATGGCCTTTATTTGATGAATTCTAAAGAGCTATTTTGATTTTGGAAGAGATATTTTTAAGTTTTAATTTGATTTATAATTTTTGTGTTATATATAAATGTACAAAATAAATCAAATGTTTTATATTTGTGCATGTATTTTGCTTGTTGCTATTAGTAATTAGTTAAGTTTGTTGCTTGGAAGTGTAGTAGATATTTGGGTCATATAGGGTTATGATTAAGCTTGTTTCTATCTAGAAGTAAGTCAAATTCCCAAAGGGTTGATGAACTCAAAGTAGGTTGTATTTCTACAAAATATGTAGAAATGTAAAAGTTATTTTTCCCTTTGCTACATTGAAACTTGGAAAAATCCATAATTGAAGGGGTATTGAGAGAACTTGTTTCTACTATTTTAGACTTACTACATTGATGGGTATAGGATAAATAGAATGCTTTTCTTTTTCTAAATAATTATGATCCATGAACTACACTCTAATCTCCTAATTCCATTTCTTTAGATAACACATTATGGAATCACTTCCATAGATAATAAAACTAGAGCCATTGTAGGTGGACTTGCAGACTATATCTATTTATGTCATGCAATATCAAATTTTAGTTCTTTCAATATTGCATGTTTCATTTACATTTTAATTCATCTCAATGATGTTTCGTCATTATATATACAATTGTAATTACATTCCATTTCTCTCATTTCATATGTAGATGTACAAAGAAATACAAATATTTTGTAAATTAGTCCATGTCTTTTTCTCATGACTATTAGTAATCATGCCTACTATTTTGAATTACAGATGATGGACACTAGCAACAAAAAAGTCAAATTGAACCCCATCATAAAAGAATACAAAGCCATAAAAGAAGTCGAGATTACTATTCTTTTCATAAAGAGGAAATTAGTGCTTGTCGTCACTTGTAAAACATACAAAAACAAAGACCAAATGAAATAGATACTACACCATCATGGATCAACAATAGTAAGTTCATGACCGAATCAAAAAATTTCAACACAAAATAGATGCACTATCAAACTTAAAGACATGCACTATATGTAAGGAATGCTACCCTAGCATGCTTGTTCATTCATCAAATAGTAAATGTATTTGTAAACAATGTTGCAATGAGAAAGGTGTTCATCTATTTTCATCACTTAATAATATGGACCCAAGAGAACAACCTCCTATGTTACAAAATCTCACTCAAGTAGAAGAGATGCTTATAGCAAGAGTATACCCAATATTACAGGTAACCCATGCTCGTGGGGGGCAATATAATTACAATGGCCACACAATTAACTTCTTGTGGGACATAAAAAGTATTGCAAAAGTACTTCCACATAGAATTAGAGACCTAGATCTATCCTGGTAGTTCAAAGATTCCATACAAGAGGAAACTATTTCGACTATTATGTAAGTAGGATTCGTATTAGAGATGCATTGAAATACAAGATCAAATATGACCCATACTATAGCGACGTTGAAACAAATGCATCCTATTGAGAACAACTCCCTAAAACAAGTATAGAGATTTTAGACATGCTTCACACCATAGAATTTCCTAAAGAAATAGTGATCCCAAACAATGAATCTAACAAGTTAACGATCAATTGACTCAAGATGCATCAACATATACATGTCATCATGGTAAGGCTACCAAGTAGACGTCGTGATCTAGAAATCATTAAACAAACACTAGAAATTGAGCACCCAATAAATAACACTATTGATTTACCTGAAATAAGCTCTTCTCTAATAAATGAATACAATACTAAAGGCCTCTTTGATATGGAATTTCCCACACTTTTTCCATATGGCAATGCACTACAAATACAAGCATGAATTAGGGAAGTAAAAATGCATGAATATTCAATACATTTAATGAGATTTAATTCCCAAATATTTGGAAGGAATCCAAGGTTTCAATATTTTATCTCCAACATTATGATGTGTCACCATAGCCAAGGACTTGCAACTATTTTCCTTTAAAAAAAAATGTAGAAGAAAACATACTAGCCACTATTGAAAACCTTCATACACACCTGAAAAATCTTCCTTACAAACAATTAGCTGAGAAAATTATGCATTTTTGATCTACCATGAGAGGGACAAGACCATATTGGAACAAGTGGCATGTTGAGCTATCAAATATGATCAACCAAATAGAGTCACCCACTCTATTCTTCACATTAAGTGCAACAGATACAAAATGGCCAAATTTACAACTACTACTCTTAAATAACATAAGATTTGCAATGCAATCAAACAAAAATCACATAGATAACATAATCAATAACCCCATACCACATCCCTATATCTACATTAATGATTCATGATATTTTGTGAGGAGGTCATTAACAAGATCCTCCATACAAAATGAAACAGGGGAAAATTTGGGTGATGGTTTTGAATGGGGGTATGCACCTACACTTTCCTTATTTCATTGGAAAAGAGAGATCCCCTAGGGAAATATTGACTTTCAACCCTTAGGTGAGTCAAACTTGATGGAGATATTTTTGTTTTCCTTATGATTGAGGATGGGGTAAATCAACCTAAACTACACTTTTGGGAGAAAAATCAAAAATAGTAAATAAACCTAATTATGCAATGTAACACTTGAAACATCAATTTAAAACCTTAATCTATCATAATCCAAATTTTTGGTAGATCTGAAAAGGTTATGAGTTTATGTACCTATCATAAAAAGCTCTTGTCGGGTGTCCTCCTAGGACATATTCAACCTAGGGTGAATGAGTCTTTGTAGTGCTTTTCTACTCAACTTTTAGGGTCCTCTGGAGATGGATCTAAGCTTCTATTTTCTCTAGGTTTCATTGTCGAAAAGTTAGAAATAAATTCAAGATTTGATTTTTTGTATCTTGAAGACAACGTTGAAAGCTTCAACAACTTTGAAAAATTGCACTTTTGATCAATCTTTAATCCTTCTTCAACCTAAGATTTGCAAACACGAAGAGAGGGAATTTTTTTTTTTTGGTGAATGGGGGTTTTCCTTGGTCAAACCCCATTTTGGTAATTAAACCTTGAAATGAAATGAAACATGAAAGGAATGATGAATGAACACTTTCTATGTTGCAACTCATCAAACCCTTGTATTGAGATCCTTGAAGGATTAAAACTGAATACATCTCTCCAAGGACTTGATCTTACATGAATGACTTTATTGGATGTTGATCTTGATGCTTGAGTCTTGAATTGCATGCTTGAAACCTACATCACAATGTTAGCTACAAAAACATGCATGAATGCAAATAAATTTGACATGATGATCTTGATCTTGATTTTTGTTGTAGATGGTTGATAAATCTGCTCTTCAATGTTCTTGACAATAATATTTGCTCATATGAAAGTTTCCCTCTTGATTCCTAATGTTGAATTGATAAAATAACCTTGTATTAATTTTTTGACAATTAAACATCAAAGGCCAACAATTGCAAATTGAATTTAAATCATAAAAATTTTGCCAAAAACATATTAAAATTTGGGGTCCTAAACTTAAGGGGGACCTATTCTCCCTTGGGCGAATGGGTCCTAGGCCCCAAACCTGGACACACCAATTTCAAGGAAATTTAATTAATGTTTGAAGTTGTTTAATACAAGATTCCCTTTTGGAAAGTAGGATTATTGGATTTTAAATGCATAATTAGTGATCCCACAATAATGGGTTACACTTTTTGGCCAAACTTGACATTGAAATCAATATTTTTCACTAGATCTTCACTTTCTTATACCTATAGCAGCTAAACCATTAAGAATTTGAAGATGAATCAAACTAGTGATTTGTGAGATTTTGTGTGTAGGTTCTGATTATATTTTTGTAATAAATAAAAATAAATTGTGAATTCTTTTATGTAATTTTAAATAACTTATTTTTTCTACTAAACAACATTTTTAAAAAGTGATGTTTACTTCGGACTGCATAACCTTTTTTATAGAAAGGATACAGTTCTATTTTTTAAAATACAGATTTTTCACAACAATATCTAGTGCATGGATATTTTTTCATAATTTTGTATTACATATATTTATTTTTAATCAATTTTCCTAGTCAGTAATTATAATTTGGACAGAGGTGTACTTCACACTACATAACTTTTTTGTATGTAGTTGAATTAACTTATTCTTTTTTTGTTGGAATAAGGACATCTATACCTAGTGCACATGTCTTTTTTAGAATTTTTCTTCTAAATATTTTCCTATTTTTTCACATGTGTGAAACAAAGACCTTGATGTTCATTCAAAAACCTACATTCACAAGAAATAAAAAATAAATATAATAATCAAACTAAATATATTTAAAGTTATACCTTTTGGGGAGCTTATAATAAGGGCTACATACTTACAAAACATAAATTTTAAATGAATTCATTTGATGCCCTAAAAGGTAAATCAAAAGTGGTTTTTTTATCAGCATTTTGATAGGTGCATAGGAGACTCCATTATAGGTATGGTTTAAAACTAATGAGGTTCTATCCAAGGGGCTTTGATCAAACCCTCTTTAATTAAAATCATTTAAATGGAACCTTTAAAGGATTAAATCATTATATAAATTCCAAAATGTGTGATTTCAAGAAAAAATTAGGATGTCTCAGAAAGTTTAACCCAATTTTTCCAATTTAATTAGGGGACCCAAACACAGTGAGAAAATGTAAAGGAGTACATTTTTCTATACTACACAAAATAATATTAGTATAGGTACAAATGGCAACATCGAGGGACCACATATGTTCATGGATTCCTTTGGATTGAAAATGCTCTAGATATGGACAAATTTGATTGGAAAGATAGCATGGAAGTGAAAAGAGATAGAAAATTCTTTGACACAAATGTCACTGCTTGAAACCCTCATACTATATCTCACAAAAATAACACAACACATCAATCTCCACTTGATGATCCATGTTTGTTAAACACAACTAATATCTTTAGTACAAATCCCTCTGATGACTATAAAGAGTTAATTAATCATGTCCAAAGGCACACAAAATGCACCGAGGGAACATGCATACATAAGAAGGGGAAAAATATAGAATGTCAATACAAAGCTATGGACAAATTATCTCTATGGTATCATGTGACAATGCTGGTAAAACAAAAATGAACTAACAAGAAATGATGATAGATTAAACATACATAACATAGAAATGATTTCAATATGGAGAGCTAATATAGATGCCCTCAACAACTAGAAACAATAAAATTACTTGAATTTGTAAGATCCTTCTCCTATTCTTCATGTCACAAAGGAGGTAAATGGAAAAAGAGGAAACAAAAATCAATTGTCAATGTTTCCCAAAGTTCTATACTATTCCAAAACAAGATTCAAAACATTATGAAACATTTTTTTGGAGTGAATTACTCTTATACAAGAATTTTCATGACATATAGATTGACATAGGCCTTACTAAAGATACAATAATAACAAATTGGAACCAAATGAATACAAACACAAATGATGTATAACACATTGATCACAAAATTGCAATGGAAGCCAATACTTGAAGAGGAAGAAGATATTGGTAATGAGGTAAACATAATAGATACATTACAATTGAATGAATGGGAATTGTTGTTACAAATGGGACTTACTAATAATGTCAATCTAGATGAACTCCAAATACTTGGTAGGCATGATTTTTATAACAACAACGAATGGGATAAACATAGTGTAGACCCAGATTTACATGCCACTGCAATTCACTTCATAAACATGAATAAAATGTGTAACCAAAAGGAAAACACGTCTATTAGCTTTGATGTCCCAAATTATACATTTCACCAAAACAAAAACTAGCACTATCAATTTAATTGCAAACCACTACAAAGATCTTTCCTTAAACAAAACCTTGCATATGATCATTTAAGGAATTGCATGAACTTGAAAATCATACCTTATTGCTTGCATAAGAAATGCACTTCAAAGTAAGCTACCACAACAAAAGAGCCAACTGCTTGCTTCAGCTCCCACAAGAACTGTTGCATTTAACATATGTGCATCAACTATACATTCAACACTTAGGATTCCAATAAAAGAAATAAAACCATTGCAAGGAAAAACACTAACAACATTTCAAGAAGAAATCAAACACATAAGGTACATCCTCATAGATGAAATGAGTTTCATAGAGCCAAAGCTACTATTAAAGATAGATTGTAGACTATGTGAAGAATTTCCTTGAGCACATCTCTACTTTGGTGACCTAGCACAACTACCACCTATCATGGATAAACCCATCTACACATCACACTCCAAAGCCAAACTGCTATGGGAACAATTTATTATGGTTGGTGTACATTACAAACAATGTTTTGTCAGCAAGGCAATGATCAAACTCAAACACACTTTCGTGAAACATTAAAAAACTTACGTAATGTAGAACCAACATGCTAAGATTGGGAGATGTTAATGACCTACACCAAAAAACTACTTACAACTACTGAAAAACAAGAATTTGACATCTCAATTCACCTTTTTGCAACAAATGACTTAGTGAGACTACACAATAAAAGAATGCAAAAACAACTAAACCTTCTAGTTGTAATAAGTATTGCAATTAAAAAAAAAAATTGAAACATTGATGCTCAAGACGACCAGTTTGAAAAATAACTCCTATTATGCAAGGGCCAATAAATCATGCTAACAAAAAACTTATGGACTCAAGCATGACTTGTAAATGGATCTCTTGGGGAGGTTGTTGATATTGTTTAAAATCTAGACTCTAAACAACCAAATGTTCCAATGTATGTTGTAGTAGGAATCAATAACTATAGTGGGCCACCTTGGAACCAGAATGATCCAAAGGCTAAAAATTTAATACCTATATCACTAGGTAATCATAGGAAAATACCATTAACAATGGAATAGTAAATTACTATACATAAATCCCAAGGCTTGACCCTACAAAGAGCAACAATTGATATTGGTAAAATAAAAAGACAAGGGCTAACATTTATAGCTATATCAAGAGTAAAATCATTAAATGGACTTCATATTCAACCAACATTCTCTTTTGAGCGCTACTCCAAAGTGAAAAACAATCCATACATAATTATTAAAAAAAAAGAGGAGGATCACTTACAATTACTCACTATGAAAACTGAGGTATACACTTGCCAATTTAGTCTCTTTCACATTAGCTTTCAAATTAGTTTTACACTACGCACATGACACTATATGTCTTTACACAATATTTTCCCCTTCACTAACTCATTTAAAACTTTTTGGTATGTAGGTGGACACTAAGCAAAATAAAACATATTTTCTAAACAACATTTCTAGAATCTTAGTCCAATACAAGTTGCAATGGTGAAAGATAAGGTGATGCATGGAAGGTGCAAGGTTAGTTCCTCCTCAACATCAAATACATGTATGCATAACACTTCCTTCTCTACTCAAACTCTATATTACTTATTAAATTTCAAAATCAATTCTATTCCCACAAAAAAATTCAACATCAATTGTAAATTTAATTACTTTGTTTCTAGAATATCTTCATACAAAAGATGCATCAATATATGAACCAATTCTATTCCCAAAAAAATATATAAATATGTTAATGGTGGGCACAAACAAAAACTTTCCCTCCATCAAAATTATGGTAAGTAATGGCAAAACCAAGCTATTTATGTAAAAGAAAATTGATCTCTATTGATGTTGGGTGTGTTTATTTAATAGGGTTGGGATTTGCTTCGAAGAATAAGTATCTATTCAGGAATATCAACATGCAAATCAAACTAGTTCTTAAAGACTCTGTTGGTACTATGACTACTTATTATGTATGTATTTTAAATTGCAGTCTTAGTTCATTTCATAGAGATTGATTTATCATGAAAAATAACTTATTTTTGATGAATTGTATTGTAGCTTTTTTCCAAGGGGTCAAACCATGAAGAACTAGACTTTCACTCCTATGGTGTACTGTGACTGGTCAACACATCTTCTATGTTTCCCTCTGTGATCATTGATGAAATAAATTTGTTAATAGTTATACATTGTTATTTTATTGTTTTGATATGACTAAATCTGAGTCACATAGAACTGCAGATACATGGTGGACAATGTGCCAATCAAAGTGTTCACCAACCACAAGCCATTTGGGGTGGCATATCTAGATAAACAAGCCATGGGAGTATTTTCAAGCTTATGGAATGGAGACAGTTGGACAACTCAAGGAGGGCTTGCTAAGATAGATTGGTTGCATGCTCCATTTGTTCCAGCCTACCACAATTTCAATGTTCAGTCAATGGCAGCATCATCGAGAGAAGATATGGAAGGGGTGAGTTCAGAGTGGTGGAAGAAACTACAATGGGTGGAGAAAAACTTAATGATATACAACTACTGTAATGGAAAATAGAGATATCCTCTACCTCCACCAGAATGTACTACAAACATATAAATGAAAAACTTTAATATGTTTTGTCTATTTGTATTCATGGCAGTTTAGTTTAAGGAGGATATTTTTAACCAGATACTTAAGAATAAAGATGTCAATATGTACTATATCATTAAAAAAAGTATGTAAGAAATTAATTTTAAAAATCAATATAAGTTTAGGTTTACAAAAAAAATTCAAAATGGTTTAAGGGTTTGAGAATGAGTGATTGAAATATTGTTTTTTTTAAGATTTAAATTTAATACTTAAATTGATATTTAAGTTAGAATTTTAAATTGTTCAAATTTGAATTTTTAAAGTGATATTTAAAGTAGAATTTTAAATTGTTCTTAAGGAATTATATATTATAAGTTGTTAGAAAATATTAAAAAAGATGCATCAATATATGAACCAATTATATTCCCAACAAATGTATACAACTTTTAATTACTACTTATACATTCAATTATAGACCTCCTCTCAAACATAAATTATAAAAAATATAATTGGTGTAACTATTGCACCTCCTTTGGTGCAAGTGCTAGTTAAACTTGTTTTCCTCATTAATTCTTCAATGCATGTTGTACTAATATTTGATGGGTATTTGATATAATTTTTTACAATTTAGATTGTATAGTAGCTTTCAATTTTGAAACAATTATTTGACCTCCTTTATAATTTATATATGATTTTGTTAGGTGTAGAATGGATTGCGTGTGCATTTACCCTATTCTATTTGATCTCCTTGAAAAGAGAGATAAAATTTTGGCAAAATGCAAGGCATTAGAGCTAGACTAGCGGAGAGGACCCAATAGTTGAGCACATTCTAATAGTTGTGATGGTTGTGATATTTTTATGTATTAATTGAATATATATAGACTATTCATTGAACATTTAAATATCAATATTTATATGCTTTTTTATTAATCATAGATATATTAAAAATTGTGCAACTACCCAATAATCAATAAAAAAATAATAAACATATATCACTCATTGTACATTGAATATGACACAAAATAAAATGTTATTTATAACAACTTCAAAGTACTTATGCACACATAACAAAATTAATATTAAATATTATATTCACATTTTTCCAAACACATGGGAAAAATAGTCAAACTTGTACTTGTTGTCTACTTAGTAAGTAGGCTAAACTGTTCAAGTTCTAGTGCACAAGTTCACATAAATAAAAAACTCTATTTTCTAGTAACTGATCCCATCTCATTTTATATATAAACAATAAATGTTGACATTGTAGACTTCTCCGATCAATCACTTGTACCATCTCTGAATACTTCTCAACAATAAATGTTGAGTCTCCAATACCTGCAAAATCAAATACTAGTACATACAAAATCAAATACCAACTCTGAGACTCACCATTTAGATCAATATCAACCAACCACTACAACAAAATTTAAAATTGCCTCAAGTGCAAGGAGGAAATGTTAGTGAAACAAATTATCAATCAAATCATAAAAATAAGTCTTAACAAAAAAATTTAGTATGTCACATCACTATAAAAAAATACTCTTTCATGTGGACATTGCGTGGAAAGTTAAACAAATAAGTACATAAACAAGTCAATCAAGGCATGGGAGACAATCCTCATTGAATGAATGAATGAATGAATGATTTTAATTATGTCCATGAGACCTGCCAGTCTATGGGGCCCAAGAGGTGAAACTGGAAAACCACCTTTTCCAAACACAACAGAACCATTGCACCAAACTACCTACTATTATTTTCAATCTCTTTGTTGATTTTGTTTCTTCTGCTATGAATTTTGGTCAGGTAATTTGTTTTATAAATTTTCTCCTCTTCAAACAAATCCATTAAAGATTTGAATTTTAAAAAATTTGAGTAACAATTTGGATGTCCTCGTAAGCTTTGCACTTCATAACATAGTGTCACTCTGTCTCCACTAAGCCCGAAGAGCAGAAACAACAGATTCTAGTTGACCACCCCTCTTTTGGTATTTTCCATCTTCCTATTTCACATCGCAAATGGTGTGAACTAGTTCTCAATTGAGCTATTAGCATTTTAGCCTTCCACTTTATATCTACCCCTATGTAGAATTTTTGTTCGTGATCACATGTAGGGTTAAAATGCAAAACATAGTGTTCACTTTTCTAGCCAAGTTGCTTCAACCACATGGTGTTTTTGACTTTCTCTTTTACATACCTTTTCATCTCGACTTTTGTGCTTGGACACTCTTGCATGTTTATCCTCCTCTTTCCCATCCACTTGGCATTTTGTTTCGTCCACGTATTCTTCCTTCTAGTTAATTCTTCTTCCACCATAATTTTGGGCCAACAACGTTCATCTATACTCTCTATTCTTTTCAACTAGCCTAATAAGCGAATTAACACTACCATTTCCATTGGAAAGGCCCCAACTTTAGCTAAAACAATCTCATAAGGGACCAAACTTTTTATTTTGAAATTGCTTGTGATTAAGTGCTTTTGAAGTCTTTCTATTTGTTTCCATTTTACAGTTGATGTGTTGCTGCCCCAAACTTTGCAACCATATAAAACCATCAGTGTAACAAGCAACCCAAAAAGTTTCTTTTTTTTTCTCCAATCCCATAACTCAGCTGACCTACATCTATTTTAGAGCAGGTAAAGAGATTTCCAACCTCCTTGAATTCTTGTCATCCTACAAGCCTCCCAATTGAGATTGTTGCAAAAATCGAGCCCCAGATATTTGTATTCATTCACCACCTGCAAAGTGTTTCTCTCAAACTCAAAATTGATTTTTTTCCTAGCCCTTTTCAATGTAAATATTATGACCTTGGTTTTGCTGATGTTGATTTGCATCCCCACATCTTGACAGAAAAGTTCCAAAGCTTTTAGGTGCTCTTGAAGACTATTTTCATAATTTTCCATTAAGGTAAGAACATCTGCATACAACAACTTGATCACATAAGTGTCCAAAAGAACACCATCTCCTCCTCGCTTGTCCAACCTATAGCCTGAACAAAGTAGGGGACAAAGGGCAGCCTTGCTTGACACCAATGTCACTCACAAAGCACTCAGAAAGACCTGCCTTTGTTTTGATTTTGGCCCACACTTGCTCATAAATCCTATTGACAATAGTCCTATTTTTTTTGGAATCCCAAGTTGTTCCATTCTGTCCCAAAGTTTATTTCTAGGTACCATATCAAAAGCCTTTTTGAAGTCAACGAAATAGTAGAAAACCTCACTGCCTTGTTTATCCCTAAAAATTTCAACCATGTGCTTGAGGGTAATGCAGTGGTCAATAGTAGAATGCTTTGGCCTAGAAACAACTTGCCCTTTTTCCGTCTTACCCTCCTTCTCAACCCAACGACTAATTCTTTGCTCCACCATGCTCCCAAAGAGCTTCCCAAAAAGAGGATTAATCAATATGGTGTGATAGTTTGGAAAATTGTTGACATCCCCACTCTTGTGGAGAGGGATAACAACACTCACGGTCCAATTTGCTGGGAAACCATGTTGAATGACCCTATTGAAAATATTTTTGATATGTGGTGCCAAGAGCTCTAATCCCCATTTCAAATATTCAGCTTGTAACCCATCAATATCATGAGCCTTGTCCACAACCAAAGCTTTAATACCACCCTTGATATCCTTTATGGAGAAAATCTTATCATTAGAATTAATTGTCGAAGGCCAGGTTTTTTCTTGGTCTCTTTCATACAACATTTTTGCTTATTCTAGCCATTGAATGTTTGTGATGCTATTTTTCGTAGTACCTCTAGCTTGCTACAATTCTCTCCAAAAACCCTTTAGATTGTTCTTTCCAAGAGATATTAGCTCCCTCCTTACTATCATGTATTCTTCTTTTTTTATCTTACTAATTTTTCATACAACTTTTTATTTGCTTGTTCGCTGCCAGGTATTTTCAGTCTCCTTTTAGCCACCTTACACTCTTCGTCATACCATGGGTTTGCTGGAAAGCTATTTTTGGAGCCTCTTCTACCCTTAGCCCACTTACAAGCTATGAGATCCTTGTGCATGATTGTCAATAGTTTGTTGTTTTTTATAATGCTTTGATTTCTGGTAGGGTTGCCAACATTTTTTAAATATGTTTTGATTCTCACTTGTTATAATAATTTTGTCTTGAAGGCCACCCCCTTTGTATGGCTGTGAACTAGCTTTTTGTTGGATAGTGTCTTTTATACTAAGCTTTATATAAATAGGGCTATGATCATATTTTAATTCTATAGGACAACTCCCTCTTTCCAACTCTTTTATCATTGGTATAATTCTTTGTGAACTAATGAAACAGTCTACCACTATCTTCCCATTGTGGGTATGACGTGAAAGCCCCTGAGCTCAAAAAAGTGCTTATGTCGTTATAAATGATTAAGTTATGGAAGTAGCAAAACCCCAATAGATTTACACCAAAAGATGAAATGCCACCTTTTGAGTCCTGAGATACTCTTTTCCAACTTTGGTTTTCTTCTTCGTCTAACCACAAAGCATTGTTGTTTTTCCCATTTTCCTTACCAAAACAAAGATCTTGGTTATTTTCCACCCTCGCATTGAAGTCTCCAAGAAGGATAATATTTCCGGTATCACAATATTTTGGTATGTTAATTTTTAGAGCTTCATAAGGGTCTTCTCTATCTAGATTCCTTTTCTTGTACACTTTAGAGCCATAAGGGGGAAAATAACAAGCTACCATCCAAATCAAAGATTCCCCATCTATTATCTTCATCCATATGTATTGATTATTTGGGTCTTTCTTTTCTATCTTTATGATTCTTTCACACTCTTTCCTAACCAAGATCGTTACTACTCCACGGTCCTTGTCATTTTTCATTAGTTCATTCCACATAGATATTTTATTATACCCTTCAAATTCAGGTATCTTGCAGCCTTTATGTTCATGTGTTTCCATGAGTGCTATGATATCCTTGCCCTTAGCTATGGGCCCCAACCTAGGTCCCCTCCTCCAAGGGTAGCCCCTAAAATTCTAGCTTACCATTGAGAGGTGGTCCTAGGGGCCCCTGCTTTCCTATTTGTTATGATTCATGTTGTCTCTGAATTGGGCCCTCCCTCTATATAGCCAAGCACCCTTTCCTACTTTCCTGTCTGTTATAACTTTCTCCCATTCTTTTCTTCTCTCTTCTAGCTATGCTAGGGTTAAATCTTCATCTATATAAAATGTTGTGCCTTGGAGGAACCTTTTGTTTCTCAAAATTTGGTTCCTATCATCAACACTTTTCAAGGTTGCCCTTATATTTCTGCACTTTTCTCCTCTATTTGTTTTACCAATTCTATTTTCTTGGAGGATATGTCCTCCCCACTGAAGCTTACTTAATAGAAAGTCTCTTACTACTCTGCTAGTGATTTCACCTTCACTGTGTTCCTTTAACCCTTTAATTATTATGTTTGTTTCCCTACCTTGTTTTTCTTACAAAATTCCATTGTGCAAATGTACTAGCAAGAACAAGAAAACAAGGCCTTAAAAACAAATGTGGCTTGGGTTGTGGGGTTTTCCCTTTCTGGTTCCCCACCACTTCGATGGCCTGACCCACATACCCACACCAACATCACCTTAAAATGCTTTCCTTATTTCAAGCCGACCAATAACCCTAGCTCTATCAATCTACCTACCACTTTGTTATCTGCGTTTTTATGGAGCCTTCGACTTTTGTTCCATATCATCTACCACATCTTTGTTCACATTGCGAGAAAGCCCTAGCTGTGTCTACTACACGGGCCAAAAGGTGGGTAGAGAAATCAAATATATAGTCCTTAATATTTGATAGTATTCACTGCAAAATTCTTACATAGAGGTCACAAGTTCGAGTACCTCCCGGTTCTATGCAATATTGGTCAAACTCACTTCATCTAAGGGAAGTTTTTGCTTCTAGGTGTTCTATATCTGTAAAATTCAAATGAATTCTTCAACACCCAAAATGATGAACATGTTGTTGCTTGTAATACTATTGGGTGAGTTGTCTCTATAGTCACATAATTTTCACTCTCTGACATTTCTCAGTGTGATATTAATATTTAGAATAAAAATGATGGATTTTAAAAGTTAAAGAAAATTTGGCTGCAACATAAATTTGGGCTATGTTTTAGTTCTTTGTCATAGAATGTTTCCATTTATCATCATGAATAACAACAACAAACATATTTTGTATCTGTTGCACAACATTGTTCAGATTTCAAGCTATCTCCAAGTTTCAATGTGGCATTTGCTAGGATCTTTACAAGACAACGGAACACATTATTTTATGAAATGATCAATTGTGTATTTTAGAGGGATTTTTTTAGTATTTATGCTTTGAATTCTTGGACACCTTAAACAATGGGCAGTTTTATGCGCCATGTACTATGGGCTAGTTGTTCTCATCATGACACTTAGGGAATTGTCTCCCACATCTTTGAAACTCAGTGTTCAACATTTTTGGAACGAGTTCTCTTACAACCTAGTGTTGTTTGTTTGTGTGTTTTTTGTGCTTGGATTTTTTTTAAATGGGTTTGTGAATGTTTTATTAATTTGAAATGGGTTTGTGATGACAATTATCCAACACCTTTAGAACAAATATTTAGTTTTTGAGCTATTATTGGATAATATTTGAGATGAGATTCTTAAATTTTAATGGGTTTGACATGGGTTTCATATTACCATTCTCTACCACCTATGGAACAAATTTATTTATAATTATGTCATATCAATTTAATTTTTTTTTCCTTTTTATGGAAAATTGTAGGTAGTTATCTCAAACGATTCTCTCCTTTTCCTATTAATATTGAAAGGAAAAAGAAAATTTCCTTTTGATCATTGTGCTATGCAGGAAAAAATGTGTTGGCTAACAGTGACGATAATTATAGGAACTGTGAAGGTATTGTCAAGAGGTGGTTGACAAATCATTGCTAGAATTAAAGGGAAGAACAGAGCATGAGAATTTGGAGTTAAAGGACTCATTGTTTTTTCTTCATGTTCCAAGAACTGGGGGCAGAAACTATTTCAACTGGTAATTTCCTTTGCTCATTTTTGTTTTTGGTTTTTTTCGGGATGGGAGTATTTTCAGAAGGTACTAAATGGGAAAAAAAGAAGATTTTGATTGCATTTGGTATTAGGGTATTTTTATGACATATTTTCCAATTGACTAATATTTCACAAAATTTTCAGAAATCATATTACTCCATTACAAGAATTTCCAAAAAGAAATTAGCTGATTCTATTTGCAAGAAGATAAATATTGAACTCTTTGGTTTTTATTTAGAAACATTGTATAATACATATATTTCTTATATATTAAGCTAGAAAGATTCCTCAACAATTCTCTTCTTCTGAAAGAGATTTCAGGTCCTCAATATTTTGCCTGCTTGGTATGCATGTTGTTAGGGGTTGTGATAGACAATTGTGATAGCTTCTGTAGAGGAACAAATTGTGTCTTTTTTTGAATGTTTCAAACAAAAAAATCTAAAACAAGGTCATTGAAAACAAATTTGGAAGAGAAGTCCCAACACTTGGAAATCCACTGAGAGGTTGGACCATTCAAGATGACAGCTGTGATCTCCCTTAAAATATTGACATGGTAGCTGTTATGGTCTAATCTTAATTGTAGAATGGTTGTTGCTACCACATAATGCTTTATCTTGTGTTTTTGTGATGCTAGGTATCTTGAACCATTCACCTTTAGTGGTCTTTCCAAGGACAATTATTTTTGTTTTCATGTTGTGTGATTCTTGCTTGTAGACATGTTGCCATATAGCCTTTAAACACCAAAAAAATGTCTTTTATATAAGCTTTAAGGAGGTCTAATGGATATAGTTGACGTTGCATGGATTGAATAGTTTTTATGTGGATTAACAAAGATTACAGATGCTATGAGTTGATCATTGACAAGGAGGGTTCTAATCCATGTTCCAACCAATGGAATGGCCTTGTCTCCACTGCTTCAAGAATAATTTCACTATAAGAACACATTTATTGTATTTTCTATGGAGGGAAAGTTTATTTAGTTTTTGCACTTTAACATCATCTAAATTTGGTTCAAGAGGGAATTATCTAGCATGAACCTATCGGGAACACTTGCTATAGAAATTGGTTTTCTTAGTTGTTTTCAATCTCTGTAAGTGAACAGTAAAAGTAGTCAGTAGATGCACTTTCATTTCCCAAGCCAATTCATTTTGATCTTCTTACCAAAATTATCCATTTTTGTTTCAGAGATTTTTCATACAATAAAGAACTGACTAGACCAATCCCAAACACTCAGAAATTTGATCAACCTTGAGAGCTTGTAAGTCCATTTTTACGAATACAATTAAATTATTAGTAATTTGTGTTTAAAATTAGTCCACTGTCTTAACACGTTGTTTCTTTAGGGTTTTGATAGGCTGTAGCTTTCCTGTACATATTCCACATAAATTATGTAACCTGGAAGAGCTTACTTATCTGTACGAAAATTACTCGAGAACTAACTCGTTCCATGGTTTCTCAATATTTGATTGCTCTTCAATTCCTTTGGTTTTAATTAGCATGAATAAGCTTATTTTTATGATTTTCAGGGACTTGAGTTCAAACAGTTTTAGTGGCCCCATACCACCATCTGTGGGTGATCTGAAAAAACTTTGCTTGTTTGACCTAGCCAATAATCAACTCTCTGGATCCCTTCCAGTATCAAGCTTAAATGGGTTTAGGAAAAACAGGCTAATTAACACTCAACACTTGAGAGTATGAAATTTTAAGGATAAATGCACTTCTGCTGACATGCAATTACTAATTATTTTATGCTTTCTTGTAAACAACCACTTGAATTCAAACAGACTGAGTGGTTTTATTCTTGTAGATATTTTCCACTCAAATATGCAACTGATCCATGTGTAAGTACATATATTATCTTTCAGTTAGGGCCATATGACGGGGTACAATTAGTTAATCTTTGTGATTTGTGTTGTGATAAAGAGCTTGCATTGTTGTTTGTAATCCTTATTAGCAGTGTAATTGAAGATTCCTTATTTCAAACTTTGTATTTAGGGATTGTATTTTGTAATAAAATTTGCATTGCAGACAAGCAGGTATTCTAAGGATAGAAGTTGTACTTATTTTTTTAATTTATTTTAATGCAGTGTATTGTAAATGTTTACAATGAACATGCTCGGGGTACTTAGTTGATCAAGGATTCAATAATATTCATTGAATAGAATTTAGTATGCTCATTTTGCTACTCTGTTGAAGTGCTTATGTGTTTTATGTGTTATTGTACTTTTATCAGTTAATATTGCTTAACCATTTCGGAAACCATGATATTGCAGTAGTTGTTAAGATGGTAGTTGTAGCTTTGGCTTCAATTATTGTGCTTGGCTTGTAACATCTTTTGAATGTGTTGATGAGGTAAATTAATGTGTTTTTATTGTTTACTACAGGCTTTTTCTTGCAAGTTCCAATAAAGTGAGTTTGGTATCTTTGTATGCCATTCCCTTTTTTGATTTAGAGGGTCTTGTGTACTATTTAGTCTTATTTAATCCTTATGTGTACTTGCACTACTCAATCTTTGCATTTAGCTGAATAGTGTAAGCTTGATAATCGTAGGATCCTTCTGATCTTTTGATGTAACCATTTATGTTTAGGTGCTATATGCTTGGCTACACCCAGGAGCTGTAAATTGCAAGAAAAAGAAGTGTGGGCACAATAACCAAGTGAGATCAATCAAAGCACTAGATGATCGGATTACTTTTATTTCTCTTCGTTATATTGAAGTCACTTTTATTTGATTTTATGTGTATTTAATTATGTGTTACATATTGTGATGCCTATTTATTTCTTCTTGTTTGAACAACTGCGACCAATGAATAAAATTAAGTAGATTTGAAGCTTGGAGTATGATTAAAGGCAAATCAAACTTTTGTTGTTCAGCGTTGACCTTAAATCTGTGTTGACTTAAATTATATTTTTGTTCACAATTTTGTTATTTGGAGTTAAGCTCTTTGGCTTTGGAAATTTAATGCATAATTTTAAATGATCTTACTACAATATGGCCATAGTAGGGTTTTTTGAGATTCCATCCTACTATACGGTTTGCAATTTATAATTGTAGGAAACTAGAAGACCAATTCTACCTTAGCCATTACAGATTATTAATAATCAATTTGTTCATTCCAAGCTTTGAAAGTCCATGCCCTGTGTTAATTCCTGCTATGCTCATTTTCAGGGTTATTTACATGTATCATTTAGAAGCTAATGATAAATAAATGAACATATAATGTTTGACATGAACATTGACATGTGCATTATTTTTTGCATTTGGATAAATTTTAGTAATTCTACATTTAATCAATCTTATGAGAATATTTTTCTCTTTTATTAGAAAAATATTGGAAACTATAGTTACTTTAATTATACTATATTGTTGCATATCCACTATTGTATCAATTAGAGATCAGCATGTACCACTTTGGGAGATAGAAGCAATTGTAATGATCTTCTAGGGCTTTATAAGTGCTTCGAGGTCTATCTTTTCCCTAAATTTTTATGTTCTAGCCTTGTATGCAACACCAAATACTTCAAAATTTTAAATAATGGCCAAGTTAATGTGTGTGCAATAGAGTTGTATGCAGAATCTTCCCCGCCTTGTAAACTTAACCTCTTGAGTTGTTAGTAAAGATTTGTTCTTTAGCAAAGGGACAGTCCAATGATTTTGGGCTACATTTAATTATAGGCTGCAAAAACATCAATACATTTGCTTACGATACAGGAAACTTATCTCAAACTAAAATTTCGCAATCTGTATACATATATATGCATACACATATGTAGCATGCCTAGAAGTAGAAGAAGACCCTTTATCTGCATACAACATTTACATTCTACTTAAGGTATTTTTCATTGCCTGATATATGTTCCCTATACACTTTTTCCTTTAATTGAATGCTGTAAATATTTTATAAATTTTGGGTTATACTGAAAAAGTTATACAAAATTGCAATACCAAGAATACAAATTAGAGAATATAAAGTTTCAAGAAACCTCCTTACAATAAAAACAAAGTCAAAAACCATTGCTCTCATACATATACAAGTTATCAGGGCTTTATTGCAAGTACTCTTATGTCATATAAGACATAACTTATGACGCTACCTATAGATCTATCAAACAATTGTGACCTTATCAATGTCTCATTGATCTAATTTAAACAAAACTAAAAGCAATAGAAACTCTAAGTTTATTCACTACATTTTCCTCTGCTCTCTCCTATAAATCTAAATGCTTTACGCTCTCTCGCAGGAACTCGACGCTTGTGTCACTTGTTTAATATGAACTTAGAAACTTTTGTTAATTGTTAATTATAATAGTAAATTTAAGATTTTTCTATTTATTATTAATAATTATCAAATTGTTTTATCTATTTTGCAAGATATTGCATTTTATATAAAAAATTCATAAATTAAACAATTTTTTTTTAACATTTTATATTTTTCTTAAAATGTCAAATGAAAGGCATCATAAAATTTCCATATGACAGGTAGGGGTGACCGTCAAATTCCAAGCCTACTTAGGTGGCTGTTGTGGGGCCCAAATAACCCATCCCGCATGTTTTTTCCCGTTTCCATTCACCTTTTGCAAGTCGTTTCTGTTCAACATTAGCAGGTCGTTTCCCTTCATCCATTTTTGTTCAACGTAAAAATTCAAATTATTCCTGCACATTTCATTTCACCACATTCAAAAATAGGGTTCGATCCCTATTGGTTTTCATTTGTCATTCCCTCGTCACTGTGTGAA
Source organism: Sequoia sempervirens (assembly GCA_007258455.2). Classification (NCBI taxonomy): domain Eukaryota; kingdom Viridiplantae; phylum Streptophyta; class Pinopsida; order Cupressales; family Cupressaceae; genus Sequoia; species Sequoia sempervirens. The sequence continues at coordinate 22,513 of VDFB02021801.1, forward strand.
AATGGGAGCACTAGAACAGAGTATGGACGTCTATCAAAACATAATGAACTATGGATTATTCAGATATTACATCTGGAAATGCTTATATGTCTCAAAGAATGTGGTCTCGTGGAATATTATGACTGTAGGATATGCACAAAATGTATTTGTTGAAAAGGATTTAAAAAATTTCAATCAAATGTAATGGCCAGGTGTAATTCCAGACTTTTCAATCTTTTCCAGCACCCCCCCCTACGTGTGGTAAAATGGGAGCTTTGGAATGGGTTATGGACATCCATTATAGGATAAAGGAAAGAGGAGATGTTGTTGTTGCAACTGCCCTGGTAGACATGTATGCAAAATGTGGAAGCACAGACAAGGCATGCAAATTGTTTGAACGAATGCCTAAAGAAGTGTGGTCTCATCAAATGCCATGATAGCAGGATATACACAAAAGGGGTTTGTTGAAAAGGATTTAGAAGTTTTCAAGAAAATGCAATCAGCAAATGTGAAAGCTAGACTCTGAAACCTTTTCTAGCATACTCCTTGTCTGTGCCAAAAGGGGAGCTTTCAAACAGAGTAAGGACATCCATTGAAGCATAAAGAAGAGAGAAATTTTGTCAAATGTTGATGTGGTGGATGCATGGATCTGTTTTCTTGCTGCCTGCAAATCACATATGAAAGCAGGCCTAGGAGTATTTGGAGCAATGGATTTTTTTTAATTTGAATTTTTAAAAAGATATGAGCAAATGGTAAGGAGATTGATAGAAAGATAAGGAATTAAAAAGCTCTCGGGATGTAGGTAGTTGGATTGAAGGCCATAAAATGGTATGTGCTTTTTGTCTAGGAGACATATGACATTCACAAATAGATAAATTTATGCAAAGGTGGAGAAATTTGCTTGGGAGGTGAAGACAATAGAGTATTTTCCAAATGCAAGACACTTAATAGTGCAAAAAAGGAGGGAAAAAATTATTTCTCTATCACCATGGTGAAAAGTTATCAAATTCTTTTGGTTTTCTAGACATGCTCGCTACAACAACTATTATACTTGTTAAGAACCTTCAAGTATGTGTTAATTTTCATACTACAATGAAATTTATCTCCAAGATTGTTACAATTCCTACTTCTAATGATTAGTTTAGCTAATTTCAGGAAGAAGAAATGAACTCACTTGCACACATATTTTTCCATGGGTTAGTCAAAAGTCTTGTTAATTCATGAAGATTAATTTGTTGTATTAAGTTATTTTTAAAAGATTTAATTATGATAAACCTTAATATATGAGTTCCTAAGTTGGTTTGCTTATTCTGGAATGGTAAGGAACATTCTCTAATAAAGTTTCCACTTATTTATTCCTTGCAACAGTATTTCTAATCTAAGATAAAATCAAGGAACCCATTTGTTGATGTTTGTCCTTTTGAGCATTTACCTTACATACCATTCTTAGTGAAAGGACTACACTGTTCTAATTCTTTTTTTATTTTGATTTTGTTTCCTATATAGTCCCTCATTAATATTTGATTGAAGATTTATATTTTTTCCCTATAATTTTATGTGATGTCCTTGCCTAGCTCCATTCTAGGTGATGGCGGGGCCTATATTACTAAGTACAAATTAATCTAAGTTGAGTGCTTCCTTTCTTAATAAAACCATGTTTTGGCCAACATCTATAACCAATCTATGAATTCATTTAATAGATCCCCTTATTCAAAAATGTTCATGTTGTAGTGTTTTGTCATTCATTGTACTTGCCAAATGCACCTAAATATCTCAAACTATAGAAATTCCTAAGTGTTGGGGGGTGATTGTGTCTATTTATAGCCTTTATTAGGTTTATAGTAATATAATTTCTCTTCATTCCTTGAAACCCAACATTTCCCATTTTTTTAGATCTTTGACTATTTGGGTCTTTTAGACTTCTCATTACCTAGTTACTTTATCATGGATTTACCCACGCTTACACTCCCTACTTTGTCTTTTTTGTTGACCCTAGGATTTTAGGTCTCCATGTAATCATGTTCTTCTTAAGCTATAAGACTAACCCATGAACCTCAATTATTCTCCACTTACACTTTTCCATGCTTTCTCTTCTTTAACATTGAGTATTCACCATCCTTAACTCTTAATTTGAGGATTCACTTTTCTTAATCTCGGGCTTTTATTATTTTCCCTACTCATTCCCTCACCCAACTTCTCATCTCCCTTCCTCCTTGTGGAACCCATACTTGTAGGATTACTCATACCATCATACCCAAAAGACATAAGGTATGTGGTAAAACCAATATCTAGACCTTGAAAATATTTCACCTTATTTCCTTTCCTCTTTTTTCTTTTAGTGTTTGGCACAACACATTAATGACCACTAACTTGTTGTCTTGAGTCATAGAATTTTGGACTTTTATATTTTCCTTTACCAAAAAAGTACATATATGCATTTAATGTAGAAACATAGACAAGGGGCATGAACTCTTTTGAGACCACATTTCTTACTTATTTACAATGAATTTTATATCTTTATGGGTATGTGCAAGATCATCATGAATAGGCCCTTAAGTGGCAATAAAAATTTAGAAAAATTAGAGTTAGGCAACTTGACATAAAAATTTGAATAAGTCATCTATATTATTTCAAAAATATGTAAGAAAAGAATCTGTGGAAAATTGAATGTAGTTTCTAAACTACTAGGATTATTTTTCTAAAAAAAATCTAGTTGGTGAAAAATTGAAATTTCAATGCAATAGTACTTAAATTTCAAGGGAAAAATAAGAAGTAGGTGTCTCTGACCACCTAACCATAATAAAATGATAATATTTTTTAGATATAAATAGAGGACTCATGTCGAATGTGATGCATTTTTTTATAATTTTTTCCAAGTAAATAATTAATTATGAATTTTTATTACAACTTTTAAAAATATAAAAACTTGTATGTTTGACCAATTTGGTCAAAAATTCATGAAATTCAATTTTTTTTAATCCTATAATATGTGAAGCATAGAATGTGACACATGTTTTGGATTCAAAAAATGTGATACCATTTGAAAGATATAGATGTTTTTCAATCAAACTATCAATCAGGACTTTATTCGTAATTCTAATAGAAAATGAATAATAATTATTTATTAGATTCGAAGTAAAGTATAATTTATATTGGTGGAAACCTGAGAAGCTCCTTTACAAACCCTTTTTGTTTCATCAATTTTGGGTAAAAAAAAAGTTGTTAGCCACATGGGTGAAGTCTAGAAAAGCAAGGTAAGTTGTTAAACACATTTTTTGTGTTGACTTCTTAGGATTGGTGGGTCCGAACCAAATTCCAAAGCAAGCTCAAGGCTAATCCCTAGGCATTAAATTTTGTGTCAGAAATATTGGATATCCGATTTGAATCATATATCCAATTTGTTTTATATAGAGTTTAAAAAATGTTATACAATTTATGATAATATCTTACCAAATTATGCATTTAATATATAATATATTATATTATTATGTATAATATTTAAATATTATTTCAATATTTTAGTTCATGTATAAATATTTAAATATATATATTACTAATATACAAAATATTTAAATATTATCTCTCTCCCTCTCTTTCTCTCTCTCCATCTCTCTTTCCCAAGTCTCTCACTCAATCACTCTTATCTCTTTCCCCTCTTCCCTCTATCTCTCTCTAACTCCCTCCCTCTCTTTCACTGAGTCCCTCTATCTCTCTCCCC
>VDFB02021802.1:0-14277 GCA_007258455.2 Sequoia sempervirens
GTTGTGCCGTTGGGTTTTTCCTCAACCATCTGAGACGTGACGGAGTCACTTCTCAAATTACCTTAGGTGTCTGATGCAGGAGCATCTAGTGGTGTAAGGGCAATCTTGCATCACCCAAAAATAGTTAAATTTCAAGTTTCTCAGTTTTTAGATGTTTTTACATTTTTGGATACCCTTTTCATCGTAATGAAATTCTCAATTTATGGTTTTTATTTTCTATTCCTGGGTTGAAAGATATTGTAGTTTTAGTTTCCCCAAATTTGCACCTAAAAATCTTCTGAGTTACATTTGAAGCACTTAGAGTTCCCGGAATGGCCTTGAAACTTTCCAAAATTGGCGTAGCAAATTATGAGTGCGTTGTTGACTTCGAGACCTTTCCAACGGTTCAAACGGTTCACAAATCGGAGTTCCAGATCAAAAGTTAGGGCCCCGGGAAGTTGGCGCACTTTCTAGAAGATACAATTGCAAATGTTCTTTTGAAATTTGAACTTCAAGTTGTAATTTTCGGCGCCAAACCACCTAAACTCAAATTTGAATATTGTTTTGGCTCCAAACTAAAGAGGAGCTCTATTTATGGGTGGGTTTCTAATTTTTGGGTAGCTTTTCGGGGACAAGCTCGCATATTGCGAAAGGGTTATTCTGTAGCTTTTTGTAACTTGCATGTGTTATAGAACTTGGGGATTTGAGATCCTCTGCATGTAAGAAGCTCCATTTTCTGAATAATAAAATTATTCTCTTGTTTGTGGGTTATTTTCTAAGTCTCGGGTTGCGCCCTCATCAGCAATAAAGGGATAAAATATGCACTATTATCACATAGACCATTTGCACGTCTATCAATGTTATTGTTGATCTTTCTTATCACTATTAATTTGATGTACCAAGAGAAAGAACCCTTTTTACGCCGAAGGCATTCCCTTGTTGAGCTTTTCCAAATTCGTTTTGTCTATGGACGATGCAGATTGGCAGATAGGGCATGCAAGTAGATGAAATGAATCTTAACTATTCATCATTTTTTTCCATTTTTCGGTCATTTTCACCCCTTTTTATTGCTTTCCCCATTGCTATTGCTTTCCACTCCTCCAAACTCTTCCTTGCTAGTATATACTATAGCAGTTTGTGGTTGTATTGTATGCAAGTTGCATTCTATGCCAGTGTTGTTAGCTCGTATTTACTATGAAATGGGTTGGCATTAATAAATATTGTACAGTTATGTTACAATCACTTCCAATTCCTTGGCATTGGTGTAAATATCTACAAGTGGGTGTCTAGAGTGAGGCCTTGATTCCTGAAAATAAAATACAAACCAATGTATCATAGAATCTTGAAAGAATGAGAGGGAGCATTCACTTGGTTTTAACATCACAAAATTTTCTTGGAAATTCGTGTAAACACTTAGAGATCTTTGAAAAAGAAGAAAAATAGCAAACCCTTATAGGATTGGAATTAGCTCACTGCTAATCAGTAAGTTATTCAATTAAATCATTTTTTTAATTCATTTTTTTCCATATTAAACTCTGCAAACCCTAGGTTTATATGGTTTTCTAAATACTTTCTTTTGAAATTTGCAAACGCTAGATTCATATTGTATTGTGCATCAAGGTTTGAGGCTGTGTAGAAATGGAAAAAGTTGCAAATGGGGGCTCAAAACCCTCAAAATCTTCTGGCAGCGGCTACAAAATAAGCATAGAAAGCATCACTAAAATATTATGAATTTTGTACGACCATTGGAAAGAGCACAAGTGGAGCTTCTAGGGTGCATATGAGGCAATAATGGTTTCTTCCCCTTTGTTGTCTAAAGATTTGCGTTATTTGAAGTCATCGGTATTGAATATGTGGCTTTTAGGGTACAAGTTTCTGGAGACCGTAATGTTTGATCATGGGCAACCAAATACACTTTCTATGCAGCCAGAAAATGGCTACTTTTCTTGAAGTGTTAAAAACCCTGCCAAAAGCTTTCTAGGTATTGATGTGGTGTTACATGTGAAGGCCAAGAATGATGCGGGAAGTTCCCAGATGGAGAGCATGTGTGATGCTATAAGGCCTCCTAACCTTCCTCTTCACTTTTGGAGGATTGATTGCCTTTCCTTCATTGGAAACTAAATTGGTTGCCTTAATTCTATCTTTGATTTGAATTAGATGTTGAGCCATTTTTTCAATTTTTAAGATTAGAGAAAGAAAATATTGATATTTTATTTTATTTATCTGTGTTGCTTCTACCTTGGCAATATTGTTTCCATAGTAGTTGTGGTATACTTGACAGCCAAAGGGATCATATTTCCTTGGTGTTTTACATATGGGAGCAGGGCCATATCATTTCATGTAGACCTTTGGTATAAGTGTGTTGTTTGCAATACAGTCATAATGTAGTTGCATTCTAATTCTGGCGTGGAATTTGTTTGACATATAAGTTTTCTTAGCAGGATCCATTATTTCGTCGCAGGCGTAGATATAGGTATGTTCTACAAAAGCCTAATGCATAGTATTATATGTTGTTACATTATAAAATTATGATGTAGAAATCTCTTTTTTGGTTTAGAACCAACAAAAAATTATGTTTTATTTTCTATTTAGTTTTGTTTCAAATACTTTTTATTTGGCAATTTTGGTCAAAAGTTGGATATTTCCCTTTTAATGAATTCTTTATAATATGATTATTATTGAATTAGAAATCATGATTGTTAGTTTTGGAGATTTAAAAACTTTGGAGTTTCATTGATTATTTTCTACAGTTTCTTCCATAGCATGTGTATACATTTTAACATTATTTATGATATTATTCACTCTCTGAGTTTAGGGGAATGAGACTAAATCTCTATATTGATTTATATTAAGATATACTTTTAATGTGATGCCACTATGTGAGTATCGACATCTCTGTGATTTTTGGAAGTGATATGGGTGCACGACTGCATGTACAGGTATGTAGCTAAGCCATTATTATTGGCAAAGACATGATTGAAAATCAGCTAAACCATGACAACAAGATTATCCAAACAAGCCGAATTATTATCTTAGATATGTTAATGAATGAATAATTGTTAAATGATCTACCATTAGATATCATGTATTACACAAATGTATCCAAAAAATGGACCAAATTTTTTCATAATTAACCTTCCACACCTCTTCGGCGTACCCATTGCACACCAAGTTGTGATTTCTAGTCATATTAGTCATGCAAAATTCAAAGATGATGGTTAGATCTTATATGACATAGGATTGATCTATATCAATTTTCAAGACAATACAAAATTGAAGAAGCACATTAAATATAAAGATTTATTTTTTTAACAATGATAAATTGATCCAACACAAAACTAGTAACACAATCTCCATCATCAATTCTAGAAATAAATGTACATATTTAATTTGTATACTTTTATTATAATTATCTATCCAAACTCTAATATATAAACTAATTATTTAGTTAGATTACTTATACAATTGATCCCATCAAAAGTATAGTGAAACTCAATTTTGATGGGGTCTCACTACACAACCAACCCCGAACCTTCAAATGGAGGATGGATAATAAGAAATGGCTTGGGGGTTGTATGTTGGGATAGCTCAATCAAGCTCTGTGAACAACTGTGGCAGCACACAAAGTATACCAAAATAAAAATTAAAAAACTGCAGAGATTACAAACAAGGCCCCTTTCTGGAGAAAACTTAGAAATCATTTACAAAGTGGGATTACTTGTCTTCTATGCCATAGAATCTCAATTATAATGAATCCACTTATTCACCATCAACAGCAATGTCCTAAATTCCACACAAGCACTTGAAAGACTTCACATCATCCCATGTCCACAGTTCCACAGTCTTGAAGTCCCCAATGTAAAATTCCAACAACATATCATTTCACAATTAAAACTTTATTCCTTGTATGAAAAACATAAGTTTGAGAAGCCATAACTTCTCAGAGACTGCAATACACAAGCGACTAACTAACCAGTCTTCAAACTACTAAAACACCCATGATATATACATGATCATACCTTCACATAATTAAAACATAGTCTTCAATGGCCCTATGAAGTAAAACCAGATGGGCCTGTAATACAGAGTGGATGATCCATTCTAGTGATGAGGGGGGCCAGGGGGACCAGGAGGACCAGGAGGGCCAGGTGGTGGCCCTGGTGGTGGTGGAGGTGGTGGCCTTCTGAAAACGAAATGAAGGCCATTAGCAACAAGGCCAGTAACAAATCCAAAAAATCCAGGGCCTGGAGGAGGACCCCCGCCACCCGGTCCGCCTCCAGGGCCACCGCCGCCGCCTTCAGGATGTGGAGGCATCGTTGATATTGTTATTGCTCACTTCTCTTGCTTGATTACTCTCCAATTCAATTCAATTCAACTGGGAGAGACGAAGTGCAGACAAGTCGAATTGGATGGATACTTATTGTGTATATACATATATAGAAAGGAAGTGGAGTAAGGTATGTTAAGTTTCTTAGATGCTAAGCAAGTGGCTGCAACGCACAGTCAAGTCAAAACTACCGCTGAGAAAACACTGGCGATCTACGCGTAGGCAGAATGGTAGTTAAAAGACGGTGGTTTACTTTTGACGTTGCTGTATCAGATTTTAATGGTTTATTGCATGAAAACCACGCAAAATCTGCGGCTGGGATTGAGTTTAATATACCATCTAGGGGCTTTTGAGTCTTTCAATGTTTGAAGTTTATTATATAGAAAGTGTGCCTCAATGGATAAGTATTGACACTTGCATGTGAATGGAAACTTAAGAATTAGGTAGGGATGAAAATATCCTACAATAAATATATGTGTATTAAATATTATATTTTATTTAAATTTAATGGTTAGTTTAGATAACATTGAAATATATATTAAAAGATGAGTCTAATCTTAAGATTCTTACCATTTAGTTTTTTTACAAGTTTGAAATTCATTTCTTGATTCCTATAAACTTATTCATCTATGCATATTCTACAAGTAATAAATTTAGTTACTTTATATAACATTGAAATATATATTAAAAGGTGGCTCTAATCCTAAGATTCTTAGCACTTCACCTTTACACAAGCTTGAAATTCATTTCTTGATTATTCATAAATTTATTCATGTTTGTGTATTCTACAAGTAATAAATTTGGGTAGCTTAGATAACATTGAAATATATATTAAAAGCTGACCCTAAACCTAAGATTCTTAGCACTTAACCTTTCCACAAGCTTGAAATTCATTTATTGATTCTTCTTAAACTTATTCATCTATGTAAATTCTACAAGTAATAAATTTAGTTAGCTTAGATAACATTGAAATATATATTAAAAGGTGACTCTAATCCTAAGATTCTTAGCACTCAACCTTTCTATAAGCTTGAAATTCATTTCTTGATTCTTCGTAAACTTATTCATTTGTGTGTTCTACAAGTAATAAATATAATTAGCTTAAATAAAATTGAAATATATATTAAAAGGTGACCCTAATCTTAAGATTCTTACCACTTAGTTTTTTCACAAGCTTGAATTTCATTTCTTGATTCCTCATAAACTTATTCATCTATGCATAGTCTATAAGTAATAAATCTAGTTAGCTTAGATAACATTGAAATATATATTAAAAGGTGGCCCTAATCCTAAAATTCTTAGCGCTTAGCCTTTCCACAAGCTTGCAATTCATTTCTTGATTCTTCATAAACTTATTTATCTATGTGTATTCTACAAGTAATAAATTTAGTTACCTTAGATAGCATTGAAATATATATTAAAAGGTGGCCCTAATCCTAAGATTCTTAGCACTTAGCCTTTCCACAAGCTTGAAATTCATTTCTTGATTCTTCATAAACTTATTCATCTATGCATATTCTACAAGTAATAAATTTAGTTAGCCTAGATAAACATTGAAATATATATATTAAAAAGTGACCCTAATCCTAAGATTCTTAGCACTTAGCCTTTCCACAAGCTTGAAATTTATTTTTTGATTGTTAGTAAACTTATTCATCTCTTGATTCTTAGTAAACTTATTCATCTATGCATATTCTACAAGTAATAAATTTAGTTAGTATAGATAAACATTGAAATATATATATTAAAAAGTGACCCTAATCCTAAGATTCTTAGCACTTAGTCTTTCCACAAGCTTGAAATTCATTTCTTGATTCTTCATAAACTTATTCATCTATGTGTATTCTATAAGTAATAAATTTATATTTATATAAGTGTTGAGGTATTGAAGAATAAAAAGGAGAAACAAAAAGATTGTATGTAATCTTTACTTTTGAAGATAATAAATAGTTTTGTCTCTTTTTTGGTGGAGTTTTTAAAAATAGTTTCTCCATGTAAACATTGTGTTATGTGTTTATTTCTTCCCTTCCATATTTTTTGTGTTGATCATTTATTTTCTTATAACACTCATTTGATTTGCCACTAGTTAAATCAATTTAACAGCTGGAATTATATTTCTATTTTATAGTCGATGACCTTCATTTCTAATAATTAAAAAAAAACCTATAAGGGCTAAGGATTTGGTTTCTAAACTATTTTTTTTTTAAAGGGTGAAGATTAGGAGGGTCAAATTTTGAGAACACATAAAGCAACTACTTCAAACCCTCGCAAAATTGATGTCTGAAATCCAAATCAAACCAAACAAAAGGAAAATATGACTTTCTCAACAACTTTGAATCCAACGGTGAAGTCCTTTTCACGTCATAATGCATTTAAAATTCACCCACCTCCAAAAATTTCAAAAAAAGAAATGGAGAATCCAGATCTAATGTCTGTAACCCTTGTTGATGAAAAACGCTCATAAATTGAGAAGGGGTTCATTGAATGCACACTCTGATACCATGCTAGAATTGTGAAAAACATGAGCCGCGAGATCAAACAATGAACAAAGACACCTTCCACGCAAGAGATCTACAAACAATATATACAATATTCCACAACAAGAAAAAGCTACAACAATAAACTTCAAGAATCTTCCAGGAAAACAAGAGTCCTCAAAGATTGAGAGTTTTATCAAAGGCATGATAATACAATGAGGGTTGAATGCTATATAGGAGAAACCCTAAATGGTAAAGGGATTAGATCATGAAAAGTGTCAAAATCTCATGCAATGAGACAAAATGATCTATAATAGATCACTCCAGTTAACATAGAAAGACACTTAGTTAACTTAATAAAAAACTCTTAAGTTTAGCTTAAGTGCATCATAATAAATTAGACTAATAATCAATTAAAGATTAATTAATTATGAGCTAATGCATGATTACTCTAACAATTATGTTTTCTATTCAAAAAATATAACATAGTGTCAAGTGTGTTTCCCTCCATTTTTGAGTTTTGCTTATTATTTTGCAAATCCATTTCATACAAAGTTGGCTAAGATCATACTAGTATAAGTATTTTATCATAATTTTTTTATGAATATTTTATTTTGTATAAATTTTCTAAGTGGACACATGCTAAAAAATAAATTGAAAATAGTTGTGTTTCCCACTCCCCCCAAATTTTGGAAAAAATAAAAAATAAAAGTTTTTTCAAAGAATGTAAAAATATAAAATTTATCAAATTTGGACGAATTGATCAAAAAATATGCAAAAAAAAGTGTTGGTAAAAAATGAAGAAACTACTAAAATTAATTAATTAAACATCTAAACCTTAATTTATTTAGATGTTAAACAAGAGATTTTGCAAATCTAAAATAGAGATTTGACATTGTAATGTTGTTTTTCAAAATAATGTCTAGAGATGAAGGCATGTCATCTTTGTCAAAAAAAAATGGTATTTAAACAAATCTTAAAACTCTAATCAATCAATAAATAATGAAGAAATGAATGATGACACGTTTCAAAATTTAAAATTAGATGTTACACAAAATGTTCAACCTATTCAAAATGCATAAAATCCATCAAATTGTGAATATGAACAACATATAGAATATGAACTAGATATACCTAATGAACCAAATTTACCATTGAGTAAGAATTTTACATTAAAAACTTACATTTTAATTTGAAATAGAGGAAAATATTGTAAAACCAATGAAGGATAATATTCCTAAACACACTCATAGAATAAATGCTAATAAGATATAGAAAACATTTTTTTAATATTTAAATGAAAGAAGAAGATATCAACTATTTATTTTTTATCATATAAAGGGGGAAACAAAGATACCCATGCTTACAACCAACTAATAGAGTCAAAATAGGCCCCAAAATGGAGACCACCAAAATATTCCATTATATAAACAAACAACAAAAAGGAAAAACATAAACAACATTAAACCAATAACATACCATAGCACAACAACCACACCCAACCCTAGCCACCATTGTAGCAAATAAAAACTACTCAAAGGGAGAATAGAATAGCCCCTAAAGGTTGAAAGCTACCTCCCTTTCCTTAGAGAGCTTACATAGATCCTCCTTGAGCAATTTGATGTCATAGACAAACTCATGCTCATTAGTGTTCTTATCGTTTCTCACTTTGGCTTTGGATGTCTTCTCCTCTATTATCTTCATACTAGAAGTCATGTTCTTTAGGTACTATTTGTAGCATTATAAATTGTCACCCTTGACAATTTCTTACTAGATTTAGCTCCCCCTATGTACTTGGACCTATTTGTGCTTTTAATTTGCCTATTTTATGATTATAATTAGAAAATAAGGTTAAATTAAGAATATCAATTAATTTTTATTTAACAACATAAAAATCCCCCAAATAGGTCTAGAATCGGGTACTAGCACACCTGTCCATCCTATTTTGGCCCCAATTTAAATATTTTATTGTTGGTATTTTAAAATTTAGAAAATTGAATTCACTTGTTGGTTGTTGGTAATTGATATTGCAGGGAATTAAAGAAATGCATATAAATACAAGTCTTTTTCACCATTTGAAATACTAATGAATCCTAAGGCAATTGAGATCATAATTGAGCATCCTAAAAAAACGTCAAGAGAAAAATTAGCAAGATTATTGCAACATTATTTCAGTCAAGTATCATGTTAGCAATGCATCAAGTTTTCATGTGAGTTTATTCATGTTTCTGCTAGACTTGCCATTGCACCAAAAGATCGACTTGTCAATGCCCGATACAAGCTTTAGTTAAGAACCACATGAGGTGGTTAGACCATGTCACGAACCCAAGCGTCAGTGTTACAAGGAAGACCAAGGGTCACACCTTGCAACAATCCCCCCCAACACAAGCGCGAGGTTTGAACCTATGACTAGCTTTGATACCAATTATTGGATTTGTCATTGCACCAAAAGATCGACCTATCAATGCCCAATACAAGCTTCAATTAAGAACCACAGGAGGCGGTTAGACTATGTCACAGACCCAAGCGTTAGTGTTGCAAGGAAGACCAAGGGTCACACCTTGCAACAATTTCATGTCCATTTGTTTTGTGAGAACTAACACTTGTAGAACTTCAAATCAAGCTTCTATTTCTTCTTGAAGGTGATGAGTATAATTACTTCAATCCATCAAGGAATGCATATTTGAGTGGTGAGTTAATTTATCATTCCTTTATCAATTTTCCTTTGTCTAACCTAGGGTAGGCACTCTTTTTGCATCATCATAATCATTGTGGAGGTGGAAACACCAAAATGGGGTTTGACTTAGGCAAGCCCCTATATGGAACAAACCTTTCCTTCCTCTCTTGTCTGTAGGTGACAGATCTGAACAAAATTTGGAAAAGGATTAAAAACTTAATTGTGCAATCATGCATTCAAGCCTCACATGTCAAAATTAGGGACAATGAAACTAATCAACAATAAATGAAGTTCTGACACTAAGTATAGAAAGGAAGAGCATATAGATAGTGGCCAATTGAGATCTAAATTTTGATTTTGGAGGTATATGTATTTCTAGGTCTAGGGTGTTAGCGCCCTTGTCCAACCAACTCAAGCTCATATTTTTATCCCATGTTCCTCTTTTTTTGCACTCTATTGCTTTGTAATTTATTTTTTGTGTTTTAGATTTATGCTTTTCTGAAACCACAACATTTCATTGTAGTTGCATAATTAACCTAGGTACACATTTGCATCTTCAAATTCAATCAATCATCAATCAATTAATCAATCCCCCAAAGAAATAACCAAAACCCTAATCCACCATTTTGGCTCTTCCACAGTGGTTAGTAGCCAAATGGGTGTTTGTGGTCATGTTTGCTCATCCATTGTGATATAGGGGAAGGTTTGATTTAGACCCTAGATCCCTTTTTCCTGCATCACACTATTCTCTTAACTTGAGAACATTAGTAACCAACCTTTCTAAAGCATAGACCTTCCTTTTGAGAGAAACCATTTTTCATAACGTTAATCAATTTATGGCCGAAGTAGTAAGTAGTCTAGACAAAATGTTTATTACCAATTTTTCCAAGCACATTGCTAACATTATCCTTAACTACATTGATTGGTTTACTTTTTCCTTAATAGGGGATAGTCTACTACTACATTAAATAACATCACCCTCTAAGGAAATCTTCTCATAATTAGATAGCACATACAATTGATCATCTTCATCGCTCAAATCCACAAAATTAACCTCTTAACCTAGGGGGTAGAGGAAAAATTAGTATTTTGGGAAGCAATGTGGGAATACTTTCTAGTAGCATTAGAATTATCACCAATATGCTACTTGGGGTCCTAGGGTTTAGGGCTGCTTGTAGCCACATTCTACTTAATTTTTCCTTTATTTCCAATTCCACTCTTTCCTTCAATACTAAGATGGGAGTTGGGGCCAAGATTCAAATCATTATTTGGGGATTTCACAATCCCCCATTATAACTTAGGTTTCTTTGAAGGAGATGGTATCTTAGAAATTGGTAAGGGAAAAACACAAGGCTAACCTTTTTTCTCCCCTTTATAATGGGGTAAGAGTTTTTAGCCTTAGGTTGAAGGGAAAAACCAAAGGTAGGAGAGTTATTGAGACAATAGTGGAAAATCTAAAAGATGAGACCTTAGTACAATGCCAAGGTCACCTTATTTTTCAACCAAATATTATTAACAAAATTCTCAATAGAGGACATGAGATAAAACAAAAACTTACAAATTATCACAAAAGTAGCACAATAGATAAAAATGTTAAGTGCAAATTTTAGCTACTTAAATAAAACTGGACATAAGGAACAATCTTGTCACAAGAATAAAATTGGTGAGTTAAAACATCTAAAAAAAACATTAATCTACCTTCTTCTATTGCTCAACAATCCTCTACTCCTTCCAAATTAGGTAAAGGGAAATCAACTACACTTATTGCTATTGTTAATTCTTCACAGTAATGGATTCTTGAATTGGGTGCATTATATCACATGGTTTCTATTAAGGAACATTCTTCTTTGTTGGAGCCTTGTTTTGTACCCCACATTCTCACTAGGGATGATTCTCTAGTGGATATAATTGGGAAAGGTTTAGTTGATATTGTAAATGGTACATTTGAGGATGTCCTCTATGTTATTGGTCTATAAGAAACCCTTTTCTTTGTCTACCAAATCACTCAAAATGGTAGAAAAGCCAAATTCACTCCAAATTATGTTAGTATCAAAAATCTTGAAGATAATGCATTCTTTGTAGCTCGTAAGGTTGATCATGAGTCTCGTATGTTTACTCTCACTTTGTACCTAATACACATTCCACTGCACTACTCACCATTTAGATTTTGTGAGAAAACTATGGCATGAGCATTTTTGCCATCTCAACTACCGCTATCTTTAACAACTCAACAAATAAGATACGGTCATAGGTCTTCCTCATATCATTTTTTTATGGTGTTTTTTTTGTTTGTGCCTTGGGAAAACATCCTATAGACAAGTTCAACAAAGGAAAGGCTTGAAGGGATTCAAAAGTCCTTGAGTTGGTTCATAGTGACTTGGTGGGTCCTTTTCCATCATTTTCTTTTAGTAAGGCTCATTATTTTCTCACCTTCATTGATGACTATTCTAGATATACATGGGTCTACTTTCTTTTACACAAAGGAGAAATATTTGATAGATTTCAAGAGTTTAAGGCTCATATTGAGAAACAATCTAGAAATTGTTTCAATATCCACACAGATAATGGTAAAGAATATGTGATCCATCACTTTCAACAATTTTTCACTCTTGAAGGGATTGATCTCCAACATACTTTCACCTACATAGCACAACAAAATGTTGTATCTGAAAGGAAAAATAGGTCCCTAAAAGAGATGGCTAGCTACATGATCCATTCATGCTTCCTTGTACCTCTATATTGGGAAGAAGCTATCAATTGTGTTGCTCACATCTAGAACAAAGTTTTGCATAAGGCATTAAAGATCATCACTCCCTTTGAAGCCTAGTGTGGAACGAAACTTGTTGTGTGACACTTTAGAGTTTTTGGCTCCTCGAAATGGGCACACATTCTTTCAAAGAAGCACAAGGCCTTGGAACCTTAGATTTTTCCTTGTATCCTTGTTGGTTACCTTGATGGTGTTAAAGGATATTAGCTAATTGATCTTGAAACACATGAGCTCTTCATTGAACGTAGTGTCCATTTTGAGGAAAGCTCTCCTAGATCATCCTCCATTCTTCCTTCATCAACAATGGATTTAGATGACCATGACCTAGAGGATTTTCCTCAAGATTCCTCTACTCATCGAGTTGATCATGAGATTTCATCTTCCTCTTCCTAGAATTCAAAATCTTCTCCACCATCCCCTACCATGTCTCTTGGGATTGCTAAATACTTGAGTCTGTAGGCCCACTCTTGTTGGAGATCCTTCAAATACTCAATGGAATCAATCACAACATCAAGGCATTCCACATTCCTACATAGCCATAAATTCAAATCCACAATCATTTCATGAAGCATCTAGTGTTGTTGAGTCGGATTCTACAATGGAGGAAGAGTACAACTCTTTAATGCGGAACAAAATAAATAAAACTGGTTCAATGTAATTGGATCTATTGAACCAAATTTGTAGTGTATGGCTTAGTTGTCAAATATAAATCACTTGTGGCCAAAGGTTTCTCTCATGTACCATGTATTGACTATATTGAGACCTTTGCCCCCATCTCCAAAATAAAATCCATTTGCTTACAACTTGCTATTTTCTGCAACTCATGGTTGGGTTGTACATCAGATGGATGTGAAGAGTGCATTTCTTCACAAAGATCTACATGAATAAATTTACATGGAGCAACCACAAGGATTCATTCAAGATTCTTCATTGGTTTGCAAACCAAGCAAGTCTCTTTATGGCCTCAAATATACTCAATGAGTTTAGTATGCAAAAATGGCCTCCTTTCTTCTCTCCATTGGGTTCTCTAAATGCCACTCAAATTTGAATGTCTACATCTTGTGGCAAGAGGATGCTCTTCTTTTCTTGGCTCTCTATATTGATGACTTGATTGTCACTGAGAGCACTTCATCCATCATTGTGAGTGTCAAGACTTCTTTGCATGACATATTTTCCATGACTAACTTGGGTTTCTTGGACTACTTTCTTGGGATCAAGATCACTCAAACCTCTTCAAGGATCTCTCTTGCACAACCCAAGCATGCTCTTGATCTTTTATCTCATTTTCATATGGTTGATTATAATCCTACACCAAATCCTTTTTTATCTGGGGTTAATCTTGAGGTGAAATATTCCACACCACTAGTTGATGCCACTTTGTATCGTCAACTTGTTGGTAGCCTCATCTACTCGACTCATACTCGCCCCAACATTTCCTTTGTAGTTGGCATTCTTTCACAATTATGACGAAACCTTGTGAGCTTCATTGGAAATTTTCCAAACACATCTTGCACTATATCTAGGGCACTCATAGGTACGAGATTCACTATGTAATAGGCACAAGTTCAGACTTGGATACATAGATTATGATTGGGTTGGTGATCTTGATGATCGCAAGTCCACATCTAGCTATAGATTTCACTATGGTTCTAGTCCCCTTTGTTGACAGAGAAAGAAGCAACATGCCATTGCTCTTTCTTCAATTGAGGTTGAGTATTAAGGGGTTGTCAATGTCGTCATTGAGGCTATTTGGCTTCATAATATCCTTATTGATCTTGAAATCACTTTTTAGAAGCCATCATCAATCTATTGTAACAACCATAGTGAAATTTAGGTCTCGAAAAACCTAGTCCATCATTAATGAACCAAATACATCAAGATCTATATGTATTTTCTTAGGGAGCTAATTTAGGATAAATTCATTGATTTATGTTATTGTCCTACAATAGATCATGTTGCAAATATGTTCACCAAGCCTTTCACTAAAAGCAAGTATGTTCATGTTCGATCTCTCTTGGGGGTGTAGGAAATCTCTTTTTTTTTTTTTTTT
>VDFB02021805.1:0-23182 GCA_007258455.2 Sequoia sempervirens
GTGGTGTCATAGTCACACATGTGAACCATCACCTCACTCGGAATTCAAATTAGCTCAATTTAAATATTGCTAACATGGACCAACATGGATAGACATGTGGACATGTTATTCACACTCCCCCCAACCTAAATTTGAGCATGTTTCCTCACATGTGAGGTGGTAATGACGATTTGATAGGGCAGGGGATAATTACATGCTATGGAGAACATCTACATTAATGTACAATAATTAATTAAATGTACTAAAATATAATTAAGATGTAACAAATTGATGCAAACATACTTGAATTCATGGAATATTTGTTGCAAAGAAAATTAAGGAAGTGTTGGTCACCTTTTAAGAAGTCAGTTGAGCAATTAATGAAAGTGGAGATGGAAAGAAGTGAAGTTATGGTGGAGTGATGGAAGAGAGAGAAAGGTGGAGATGGATGGGCGGATAAATGAAGAAGTGGACTCCCACCAAAGTGGAAGTCTTTATTATGACAATTTACATACCTTGGTTAGCCAGAAGGAGGGACACTAGATTCACTTCCTTCGGTTGCAAGAAGTTTGGGTGTTGCATGTTGAGTGAATTGCTACATGAATTACTCCTTGGAAGTTGGCTTGTGATACATCCTGAGGCGATGACCGTTGACAAGCAGCTTAAATCTCATAGGGTCAATGGTAATGAGCTGAACAACTCTATTGGGAAAGACTTCAACAACCTCATATGGTCCTAGCCACCTTGTCTGTAGCTTACCAACATTATCCTGATATCTAAAATCATAAAGGAGCACCCAGTCACTTGGCTGGAATTTCTTGTCCTTTATGAATTTGTCATGCCACTTTATTCTTTGATTCTGCACTACCTCTATGTGATGCAAGATTTTATTTCTCATCTCATCTAAATTATTCAGCTACATAATTATGTCCTTTTGTGCCCTAAATATATCCATCCCTAAGTCTAGTGCAGTCCTAAGAGTCATGCTCAAATTCAATGGACATCATAGTTGTCTTTCCATGCAACAACTCAAAAGGATTTAAGCCTTTGGTTGTTCTCCAGGTGGTCCGATAGGCCCAAACAGCTTCTGCTAGCCTATTTTTCCAATCCTTCCTATGGATAGCCATTGTTTTGGTCAAAATAGCTTCAATTTCCCTGTTGGTCACCTCAACTTGGCCATTAGCTTAAGGGTGATAAGGAGTAGACTTCCTGTGCCTCACATTATATTCATTAACTAGTGTTGTGACAAGGGTTGATGTAAATTTTTCCCCTTGATCAGTCACTATCTCCCTTGGAACCCCATACCATGTGAAAATTTTCTCATAAATAAATTTTGCAACCTTATTATCTCTTGCATGCTTCATGGCTTTAACTTCTACCCACTTGGTTACATAATCAGTGCAAACAAGGATATAGGATTTACTATTTGATGGAGGATCAATGGGTCCTACAAAATCCAATCCCCATTTATCAAATGGAGTGATTGCTACCTGGGGGTAAAGGGGCATCTCATTAGATTTGGTTGGCTAGCCAATCCTCTGGCATCTATCACATTTCCTTGTATATTTCCATGCATCCTTGTGGAGTGTGGGCCAGTAATATCCTGTGTTCAAAATCTTCATTGATGTCCTCTTGGCTGTAAAATGCCCTCCACATGGTTCATTGTAACATGCATGCAATATATGATATGTCTCATCTTCCCTCACACATCTCCTCATTACATGGTCTGGTCTAATGTAGAACAAGCATCCTACAATGCATGAGAAAGGAATTTTTTTCTCAATGAGTACCCTTCTCTCTTTTGGAGAGAAATGAGGAGGAACTCTCCCGACGACCAGATAATTATCAACAACATTGGCCTTTCTTGGTTTATCAACAATGGTTATGTCAAACTCCTGCATCAACAACAACCATCTTGCTAGCCTACCTAAGATCAGGGGCTTATTCATGAGGTACCTAATGGCTGCATGGACTGTGTGCACAAAGATCTGATAGCCTGTTGTGTAGTGCCTGAATTTGTTAAGGGCATAGACCACTGCCAATATTTCCTTTTCTATTACTCTATAGTTGAATTCAACTCCTTGTAGGTTTTTATTGACAAAATAAATAACATTCTCAATTGCTCCTTCTTTCTGTCCAAAGATAGCTCCTATAGCATAGTCTAATGCATCTGTATGAATGTGAAAATGAAACTCCCAATTAGGACCTTTGAGTGCAGGAGCATGAGATAAAGTTTCTTTCAAATTAGAGAATACCTTGTCATAGTCTTCTTTCCATTGGAACTCAACATATTTAGTTAGGAGATTGTACAATGGTGCTATCATTTTGCTAAAATCTTTGATGAAATGCCTGTAGTAACCTGCATGTACCAAGAAACTCCTAACATATTTTTGTTTTGTAGGTATAGGAAGATTGGTGATCACCTCTATCTTGGTAGGATCTACTTGAATTCCTTGGTGAGAGATGTAGTGGTCAAGGAATACACCTCCCTGAATCATCATGAAACACTTTTCACTATTTAAAGATAGATTATGGTATTCACATCTCTGTAAGAATCTCCTAAGATTTTCCAATGCTTCATTAAAGTCAGCACCATAGGTAGTGAAATCATCCATATAAATCTCCATGCAATCATGTGAGATATCTGAAAATATGCTAATGACTGCCCTTTGAAAAGTTGCAGGTGCATTGCATAAGCTAAATGGAAGTACTGAGTAGGCATAAGTCCCCCCATGGACAGGTAAAGGTGGTCCTCTCTTGGTCCTTAGGTCAATTTGTATCTAGTTAGAACCATTGAATCCATCTAGAAAAGAGAAATATTGCTTGCCTGCAAGGGAATCCAACACTTGGTCTATGAAAGGAAGGGGAAAATGGTCCTTTTTAGTGGTAGCATTGATTTCCTTATAATCAATATAAACTCGCCACTTCCCTCCCTTTTTGGGAACAATCACCAATGGAGACACCCACTGGCTATCTAAAATGGGGTAGATAAATCCTGCATCTAGCAATTTTTGTAGTTCTCCTTTTACAATTTCTCTCAATGTAGGGTTAATTATTCTTTGTGGCTACCTCATTGGTGTGAAATCATATCTGATATATATCCTATGAGTGCAGAGCTTAGGATCCAATCCATTCATATCATGATAGTCCCATGCAAATGCATTTTTGTGGGTCTTCAGTAAGTTTGTCAATGACAATTGTTGTTCTTCACTCAGCTTGCTATTAATATTTAGATATTTCCCTTCTAGCACTTGCACTTGTGTAGTTAATTCTATCATAGTTGCTTCACTAATGCTTGGTACCTTGAGTTCATGTGGTAGCAATGTATGATACATACTTATTGTTGTAGGAAGTTCAACTGCAGGAAGTACGGGTAGAAGTGTCTTCACTGGACTAGCAGAACTAGATGCATGAGAGGATGATGCTTCCTACACCTCATAATGGTTCTAAATTATGTTAGAAAATACTTCATCTTCTTCCTGAAGTTGCATGAAATAAATTCTACCTAAAATCATAAGTTGTACCATAGAATTGACTTCCTTGGCCTCTTCACCAAAATGTGGCCATATGGGGTTATCCATATCATGGGATGGCTGAGCAGGAGGGTAGAGAACAAGATTTTTGGCGCTCTTTCCATAAAAAATGGTCATGTCTCCTGTCTAACATCCAATATAGGAATCTATTGTTGCTAACCATGGACTCCCTAGGATGATGGGATACCCACCTAGTGTAGCTTTGGGAGAAAGAATCATGAAATCTATTGGGTACTCCCAAGAGTCTAGAGTTACCACAAGAACTTCTACTATACCATTAGGTTTAACAGTGGAACTATCTGAAAGTTGCAGGATAGTAGGAGTAGGTATCATGCTTGCAACATTTAGTTGTTGCAAGATATCCTTAGTCATCACATTTATTGTTGCTCCCAAATCAATCAAAGCATTCTTTATTTGGATTCCATTTATAACAACTCCTACCACAGGACTACTTGGGTCATTGTATTTGGGAACAGTCACTTTCCCAAGCATGATGTCATCTATTTGTCCCACCACATGAACCGTGGTGGGGTCTCTCTTTTTCCTTCCTGGCTTCTTGAGGCATGCTTCCTTAATTTCTTTGCCATACATGGGAACATCTTTTATGGCTTGAAATAGAGGTATCTTGACACATATATGCTTCAACTAATCTAGGATGTCAAAGGTTGTTTCCTCCTTCTCTTCCTTTTGTTTAGCAATTTCCAACCTCTAAGGAAATGGTGGTTCTTGTTCAGTCAGCTGGACTGGGATTGGTTCAGGGTTTTTAGGTACATTTGGTTGAATGGGGACATTCAGATACTCCTCTTCTTCCACATGAATCTCAGTGATAATTGGTGTGGAAGGAGCTAGCAAAGTAGTTCTTGAATGCAAGTGGATGTCACTTACACTCACAACATATGCAGGAAATTGATTTGGATCAACAAAGTATATTGGTTGCTACTGTTGTGGTTTGTTATTTGGGTTAGGTGTGGGATGAGCTGGCAGTTGATTAGGTCTAGGTGTGGTTGAACTTTAACTAGCAGGAAGAGGAATTATAGCAAGTTTTTGGGGCTAAGAAGGTGGTTGCATGTAATTGGTTGTCTCCATTGAGATGTTTGCTACCAGTTTCCTAGAGGTGGCTGCCAATTTCCTTGAAACTGCTACCAATTCCCCTGAGGTTGTTGTCACTGGGGTGCAGATTTTTGGTGATTGGGCCAGGTATTTGGAGGATTATTCCAAGGTTGTGGTGGATATCCTCCATAGTTGGATGGATATGGGGGTTTCCATTGGTTACTTGATGCATAAGAATTAAAATAAGGCCCAACAAAGGATAATGGATCTGGTGGCATACCTTATCTTCGAGCCCATGGTCTCCTTTGTGCAATGTAGTAGACTTGATCATCTTCACCCTGGATTGGATTGAACTCAAGTGGGATCTTCTTACTATCAATGTTAGCTACCATTTTGCATCTGCAGTCCTTCTTTTGTTTGCAATGAGGGCAATATTCTATCAACATTGCCTCTGCCTCCTCTTGTTTCTTCTTTGCTTGAAGTGTATCCAGTTGAGTAGCCAGATTGTTTATGATGTCTTACTTGAAGTCTACTAGCAAGTGAGTAATCTCCATCCTTGAAACTCCATTGGTAGATGACTTACCCATAAAGGATTGGTAAGCTCTCCCTTTCTTTGAAGTTTCCCTAGAATAGTTCTAATATATCTTCTTGATATCCTCCCAAGGGACTTGGGTGATATATCCTCTTCCCATTAGGCCCAAGGCATAAGTGTAGTTGTCATTAATTCATCTTAAGAAAATCATATTTTTTGATTCTTCATGAGTGTATGGTGAGGAGATTTCTGTAAGAAAAACAAAAACCTTGAAATATAATCCTCCAGACTCTCATCTTCCTTTTGTTGCATCCTAAAGATGTCATCTCTTCTCATTTCATTTCCTCTACAATATTCCTTTTACTTCTCAAGGAACTTTTTCTTCATGTCATCCCAAGTCTCCATAGTATTTCTGCCTAGGCTCATAAACCATCTTAATGTAGCCTCTTTCAAGGTGGTAGGGAACAACTTAATCCTTTGAGCACCAGTGGTATAGTCATAGCTTCTGCAAAGGATATCAAACTTAAACAAGAAATTATAAGGGTCTTCTGTGAAAATTCCATAAAACTTAGGAAGGAATGAAGTAGGGATATTTTTGAGGTTGTCAACTTCATTCTTATGAGCAATGGGGAAAGGAAAAGCTGGTTGGTTAGGTATGTTTCTATTTGCATCACCCATTCCTTCCTAATGGAGTCCCAAAGCAAAGGGATTCTTAATTTGATTGTGGTCTTTAGAGGGGGTGTCAGAACTAGTTAGATTGGGAAATGCATCAACAAAAGGGTGTTCTTCTTCTTCTTCGTATCTTGGTAGATTTTGATGCTCAACTAGCTGGAATGGATCAGGGTTATTAGGAAGGAATCTCCCATGAGCATCTATCCTCCTTCCTCTATGCATACGATATCTTCTCAATATCAACTAGCTCACACAAAGAATTGGAAAAAGAATAGTGGATCATTACTTTCCTAAATGAGGGGTACACTAAGAACAAACTTGCAGAAATACTACAATAGGAAAGAAACTATCAATGACTCCAAAGAGCTCCCTAGTTTGACACCATCCCCGACAATGATGCCAAAAATGTTGGCCTCCTACAATGATTTAACAACTAAGACCTTAAAGTTGTGATTCAGAGATTGGACATCTAATCTTAATAGCTATCTTAATCATCATGAAGGTTCATTTAACTTTTCAACCTAGGAACATAGACTTGAAATGGGTCATCACAGTATGTGCACTAGGAATCCATAGTAGCCATATTTATTCTATAGCTAAGAAAGACATAATGTTGAAAGTAAATTGTTTAGAAAGAAGTAACATAAGTTCCAAACATCAACCAACAACTATACTAAGTTGAAGTGAATGAAAGAAATGAAAATCTAAACAAACAGGCAAGAAGCTACTCTGTCTGGTTTGGTTGCAGGAACAGTCACAGAATGGAATTCTAGTGGCTGCAGGAACAAATAGTTGCCAGATTCGTAACTATTTGTACAGAAAAGTAACAACTAAGCTAACAAATGGAATGCTCACCAAGTGGGCCCCCTTGGATGATTATCCCTTAAGACAAATGTAAACTTAAATGCAATGAGCTTATAACTTCATTTTATTCATTGGAAAGCATGATTACAACAGAGAAACATAACTGTATTACTGAAAAATTAAGAATGCAAGTACAACATCAGATTAATCAACCTTCTGAGAAGGAGCATTTGAGTCTTATTTATAGGAGGAAAAACTACTAACTACCTAGCAAGGCAGTCAACTCCAACAAATTAGGAGGACACCACTTTAGGGAAAGCATAGAAAGTGGAAAGGAGGTTATGCATGCGTGGAATTTGGTCAAGCCAGTTTTCCTTAACACAAATCTAGCATAACAATAGATCCTATATTCACTCAACAAACTATTATGATCATTATAAGGCAATTACAATCTTCAATTTGAACTAGGAATCTCCCTCCATTGACCTTTGAAGGATCACCTTGTTGACTTTTATGGCAAATGACCCGCTGGTAGAATCTTCCTCAATTTTGTAGGTTCTAATTATATTTGCATGAAAATATTAGTACGCACAACAATTGCATATCTATAACTATCTTAAAGTAGCATTCATTAATCCACATGTAAAATTAACATAGATAGTTCATATAGCATGTCAATGTCATTTAAAGGTTACAAAAATAAGCTTATGCCCAATGTCTATGGTTTTGAGGAAATAACATGAAAATGTCAACATCCAAGTATCAAGGTCTATGACAAATAAAACAAATGGATAATAAATTCTATCAAAATTGAGCCATAAATTGGATTCATCAGGCACTAATTTTGTAATGAAGTTCACCTACAAAATATATAACAACTCTTAGTTACATTATAAATTGGATTTCAATTTCTTCATATGATTGAAAACAAAACTGCACAAAATAATTGCAAATTGGAAAGCACAATGTGGGTTGTCAATTATTTCATTCTGTATGTTTAAATCTAAAAGGTTGAGAGCACAATGAGGAGTTGCAGATGGGGATACATAGAACTAACCAAATTGAGTTGAGGGGTGACTAGTCGATTGGGTTGTTATGTGTAGAGGGTTTTACAACACTATGTGGGTTACAGGTTTCATAAAACCCAATTTTTTCCAATTTCATTACATTCTTGCTATCTATAAAGAAAAAGGTTCTCAATAGAATCACAAAACATGCCCAATTAAGGTGAGGGGTGACAAACCAATTCAATTGTTACTTGTAAAGGGTTTTCCAACAGTATGTGGGTTGCAAGTTTTATAACACCTAGTGTTTTCCAACCTAGAATTTTAAAAAATAGTATGAATGACTTGAAAAGATTTGTTATTTAGATAGTACGAATTTAATGAAAGGAACCTTCCAAATTTACCACAAATGTTAGTTATGGTAAAAATTGCAATTCAGTATCTTCATGTGATTGAAAAATAAATACACAAAATAATTGCATGTTGGAAAACATAGTGGGTTGCAAGTTATTTCATTTTGTAGGTGGGGGATACATAATTGAAACCAAATTGAGCTGAGGGGTGACTAACCAATTGGGTTTTTATGTGTATAGGGCTTTAAAAGATTGTGTGATTTACACGTTTCATAACACCATCTCTTTTCCAACCCACAATTTTATTGGCAGTATAAATGTATTGAAAACATTTTTTTTATTTAGAAAATATGAATGTAATGAAAGGCACCTTCAAAATTTATCACAAGTCTTAGGTAGACTAAAAATTTTGTTTCAATCTCCTCATATGATTGAAAAAATATATGCTTTCTTATAGCAGACGATGCAATAAATTTTGGAACTTAACTATCCATAACACTTGCAACTTTTTTACATTTTACAGAAAAACAGGGATACATACTTTAAAAGAGAAAGTTCTCCATACTGTGACAAATGTTGTTGAGGTGGTTGATACACTTGAAAAGGTGTGTAGTGGTGGATCTCCTTCGGGATGGTCGCATTTGACAGACGTGCTGGTAAAATCCACTAATTACAAGATACATTCGAATGTTTGATTTTAATTGTTGACAAATAGTTATGATGTTGACATGAAAGTGGGAATGTTTTAATCAGGAGGTAGGAATGGTTGTACACAAGACCTACCCTCATTTTAGGAGAACACTAAATGCAGAGGCAGTGACATTTTTGGTAATGATTCTCAATTTCCAATTAATCTTTCCTTCCAATGCATCAATCATAATTATTTACAATTTCATTTAAAAAAATTCATTTTTGTTATGAATATATGATTTTGACAGTATATTTTTCAATTGATTCAGGTCAATAATTGGGGAGATAATCACGCTCATGTCGCAGTCCACGATGAAGAGGAAGAGGATGCAGAGGGTGACCCTAAGGATGAGGAGGGTGTGAATGAAGCATAGGGTGATGTAGAGGATGGGAAGGTAGATATAATAATCCAATTATTGCATTGTTTGGTCCTATGCATATGTTGTGCATTCAACATATTTTAATAATAAATATAATAAGCTATTTTATTTTCTAAATTTGTTGTGTAGGTTGCTATTGAATACAGAGCAAAATGAGAGAATGGGAGACCTGCATATTACTATATATATGGTACATGTATGAGAAAATTTTGGGATTGGAGAGTGTTCAACATACATAGGATGTTGGAACACCACCTTCCTCTTCTCATGCCATGAACGTGTGGCCGAAGTGCACCAAGGGGACAACAAAAACACCTGCCTCCTCCCCTTGACAAATTGAAAAAAAGTATCTTCAAAAGAAGGAGAATAATTTGGAGTACCAACTAAAGTTGCGATATAATATACAACATACATGTGTTATTCAAAGGGTCTATAGAGCATATGATAAAGAAAACTACTGTCAACTTCCTTTGAAAGAAAAGGAGGAGGTGAAAACCACAATGCGGTTATACAACACCGTGGAGAAAAAGGAGGAAAGAAGGAAAAAAATATTCATGTTGCAAGAGAGAAAGAGAATGGGAGAGATGGTAATGTAGAATTGAACTGTTAAATTTGAATTTTGGTTCATTCATTTTTTCTATTTTGATCCATACAAGGTTCACGTAATATTAACTTGCATGCCATGACAGGGTGATGGTCAACAAGTGAATGTTGCCCCTGAGAAGGGTACTATTGATTTGGAAGATGAATCAGTGCCCACAAAAGCACAAGATGATGTTGTTCCTCCCAACCCTCCATTTAACATTGAGAAGAAGGAACGTAGGTGGTCAAAAGTTTCAGGGCTCCTTCACATGAAGAAACTAGAAGAAATGGTGATTTTGAAATCTTTTGTTTAATGTTTGTTTTGATTATTTCAATGAATTGCTTGCATGCACTTTTATTTGATGTGACATTTCAATTCTTTCCATTACAGAGCAAGGATGAAGAACGAAGTGGTGGGTGTGAGTAGGGAAGTGTGCAATTAGGATATAGAAATGTGCCTCAGGAGGGTAGCAAAGAAGAAAGGGTGCTTGCGAAGGGGAGAAAACAAGTGGCTGAAAAATTAGTAAGTATTTGTTTTGATTTATTGATTAGGGGTAGAGATTGTACGTTATTACATTTTTTTAATTTTTTTCACGTTTACATACTAGGACAATGATATTCCTATTTCTCAATTTTGGGCAAAGAAGCTGAAAGCGATGGGCAAACAAATATTGAGGTCAGCATTGCATTCCTATGAGTTCACAAAATTGAAGTGTCCTATCTCCTTTCCTTATGTACATATATTGTTGGAAATGACAATTTCAAATTGATATGTTTGTGTATGTATGTTATGCTCTCAAATGTCTGGCATGTATTGCACGATAACAATGTATATACCAAAAAACAAGATTTCTTTGTACAATGTGAGCTTATTTGGGTATGGTTGGAATTTTCTCTCCTAGGATGGTGATAAGTCTATTGCACAACTTTGGGGAGAAATCCTCAATGGTAGTGATTAGAGAAAGAACAAGGTGTTCACTAGATTCCTATGACTTCAGCTATCTGAAGTGTGTATTTTCATTTAATTTTAAACATATATATTACTGTATTGTTATCTAAAGTTGTAAAGTTTGGTTTTCTTCGTCTTCTCACACCTTTTCCATGTTTTTTAGGATAATAATGGGGTAAAAGTACAAAGCTGTGTCACACTTTTATAAAGGAAACAACCAATGTTGATCTAACTTTTAAACTTGAATAACTAGAAAGTGGCATAAATGTTTTGAATTTTGAAATGATGTAAACTAATAAAATGTGTATTTTTCAGTATATTTTATGTTTGTATTTTTTTGAAAAAATTAAAAAAATATTTGAATATAGTTTTTAATAAATTAGCACACTATTATTTAGTTGCTGATAAAATGTTGAAAAATGACGTTACATGAGACATCAAGCTTTATATTGTAAATTTTCTTTTTTTCTTTCAAATTTTTTGTATATATTTATAGCTTGAAACTTTAGGGCATGGATATATTTTTCTACAATAATGATAAATATATATTTTTAAATAAATATTTATATGTGTGTGTATTAAAACATGATTGTTTCCACTCGATGTCAACTATTATATTTAATATTTTTCTAAAGTAGAAAATAAATTATACTATCTTAATCTAGATTCTTTTATCTAGGGCGTCATATTTTTTTTAATTTATTTTTAATAAGTTTTAGTATTTTTCTTGACATGGTAATCAACCTAATATTTTTGTGCTGATAACCTACTTTTAGTAAAAAATAAAAATAAATATAAATAATAATTAAACTATTAAAATAAATATATATTTGAAAAATACACTTATGGATCTACAAAAGGGTATTTTTCACATTTAAAAAATTATTATTTATATGAGTAGGAGTTGTTGAAACATTAAAATTTTTAAATAATTTCATTTTTTTAGTAAATTGGCCTCAGAGTGGTGCTACATATGCACTTAGCAAACAATTTTAGTTGGGAAAATTGTGGACATATTTAACTTATCTAGAATGAATCTTACTAGATCATATGTTTGAGCAAATTTGATTTTTAGTTATAAATACTAAAATTCACTTGTGTTGATAAGTTGGCCGAAAGTGTGACACAACTTTGTACTTTTACCCAATGTTATTGGATGTGTGCGGTCTGCCAAAAAATTAGGCCTTGAACTTATTGGGAACATAGTTGTAATGTAGGTAGGAGAGGGTAATAAAGATGGACATGGGGATATGGGTAGAGCACTGGCTTGCAAGTGGTTGAGGGTAATAATGATGGACATGGGGACGGGGAGAGCACTGGCTTGCAATTGGGAGGGGATAATAATGATGGACATGGGGATGAGGAGAGCACTGGCCTACCATCTATATTGGTACTGACACAAAGCACTTCCAAGCTTCTGTTCCAATTTCTTTATGAATCCTTAACTATGATTTGAATTACGATTTACCTTATTGAAATTTCCATTGTAGTCAAATCTTGTCGATGAGGAGACGATAGATACTGAGGGAATTGATTTTAAGATCAACGATCATGTTGAACTTTACTTGGGGCATAAACTAGTTGGAAAAAGCATTGTAAAAGATGTGATTAGATGTGCTTTTTGTCACTACATTCCATTCCTATAAGGTTGTGTGAAATTCCATATCATTAAGGCCAATGTTCATGTCTACAGACTGCCTTATCCCAATGCTTTCACACAGACTCTTGAAGAATGTGAGAATGACTTTGTGATATGGAACCTCTCCAAGTTGAGGCCTTTTGTTCTAGAGGTACATATAAACGATTTATTTCCATCTATATCATAGTACCTTATATTTGTTTCCATCCATATATTAATTTTTCAATGTACTCAATTACATTCATGGGTTTCTTATAGGCTGAAGGTGTTCAAAGTGCAAAGGTCAAAGCACATCCTTGCCAAAAATTTGTTGTTACTCATTCATCTGTGAGGGTTCGCAGAAATGGAATCACCCATCCCTCAGTGCACAAGAACCCAAAGAGGCATAAAATATTTTATGAAGGTGTCTCCTCAATTGCACAGAATAGGTAGCGTAGGAGACGATGAGAGAGGCTGAAAATAGTCATCATGTATTGTTTCTTTGATCATTTAATTATTGAACAATTATGGTGTAGACATACATTACTTTTCCTATGCTTGAACACTATGTTGTTATAGATTTCATATCAAAAATTTTATTGCCATGTAAAATTACATTATAAACAATGTCAAATAATGGTAGGTAATGCCAGCTATAGTCTTATTGTTTATGGTAGCTTACAATGAAAAAGAAAATTGACATTTAAATCGTTTGAGCTCAGCAATCTTGAATATAGCAGTGAATGGTATTGAACAAACTAATTGCATACATAGTTCTTTTGTGCAAACTTTATTTATTACTTAAATGAAACATGTATAGAAATAAATGCTATGTGTATGTATATATGTGGGCAAGTATTATTCTTGTCATGGATGCTTTCAAATCAATTATGGTGTTAAATGCTATTTGTGCATGTTTGATATGCAAAGTAGGTCATTGTAAGAAATTTTAAAGTTAACAATATTATAGCCATCTATAAATACAAAATAAAAAACAATCCTAATGATACTCATATGGCTTTCTGTAATGAAAACCTTTTGTCCTGTAGATAGTAACAATGTATTGAAGTTCACCTTCAAAATTTATATCGACTCCTAGTTTGAGTAAAATTTGCATTTAAATTTCTTCATATGATTCGGATGAAAAATGCACAAAATAATTATAGGTTGGTAAACACAATGTCAGTTGGTTGCTATTGCATTCTGCATGTCCCAACCCACTATCTTCCAACCTTCAATTTTTCCTTATCATCTATTTCCACTTGTATTTGTTCCATGGAATTCTTAAGTTCAATAATATTTGAATTCATTAGGTCAACTACACTTACAACATCATCTCTCACTTTCTTTACTTGCACAAATTCATGTGCAATACAAAACCTTTTGAGTTTATCCACTTCCATATTGTCATTTTCCCATTGCACATGCACCTTCCTCAACTAATCATGAGCAAGAACAATATATTTGGTCAATACCTAATCTATCTCGTTCATTTTGGTCTTCTTTTAAAAAAAAAATCATCTATTTCCTTTTTCATGTCATACATTCTAACCTATTTGAGTAGAGGGGTGAATAAAAAAATGGCTTGTTATGTGTAGAGGGTTTTACAGTAGTGTGTGGGTTGCAGGGTTTATAACACCCAGTGTGAACTTTCAATTTTTGAAGATGGTATTAATGCAATTAATACCTCTTGTTATTTACATAGTAGGAGTGTAATGAAAGGAACCTTCAATGTTTACCATTCATGTAATTTAAACTTTTATAAGTTATGCAAAAAAATGTTTCACTTTTTATCTTTCAATATGCCTTATAGGATCATTATTCATAAGTTGAACATTTAGTAATTGAGCCTCAAGGTGCGTGATATCATCCTTCAACTTCTAGATGCCTTCAAATTCTTACAAATGCTCATTTTCTAATCTCTCAATAGCATTAATTAACCTCCTTTTTATTTTGATGATAAAATATTCTTCTTATCTTTTAATTCCTTTTCTAAGTGGTTAATCGTAGTCTTTTTTTGTTTTGCTTCAGCTCCAACACTTTCAACTAGTACTTTTGCATCTGCAAGTTGACCATCCATGCATCTTCCCTCATCCCCACTACTCATACCTGTTAACACCCCCTGTTATTCCTTTTCATGATCTTGTAACTTTGTTTTCATATCTTTTACTTTAAGCTTTGGAGCAGCTACTACGCCATCAACTCTTTGGATGATACCATCCATTTCTTGGATAGAGTTTTCAATGTATTCAATACTTCTATGTAGCTTTGTAGCCACTTTTTTTATCAACTTTAGGAGTGTCTTTTTTATTATAGAATGCAGATGTTTCTTTTTAATAAATAGTTTACAAAACTTGTTTACCTTTTCACATAGGACTTTCATGTCTCCACCCAATTGATTCTCTTTTCTGCATTCACATCTCACATTTCCTTTCATGTGAGGGGGAAGAATGTTAGATGAATAACAAGATCAAACTACGATTTGAAATTAGGATCTAAGCTAAGATCAAACACAAAAAATGTAAAATCTTATCCTACACATAAAAAATGAAACTAAGCTATTGAAAACATAATTAGGAAATCTATGATTACCAAAAAAAATGCAAACAATAAACGCAGTTTTACCATCCCGTAGTGGAGTGTATTTGCATGATGTTGGATTGTTCTTATCACCATGAAGCCTCCAAAGTTCCTATCCAAAAGATGGATGAATGATGCTTGGTTGATCAAAAAAGGTTGAAGCTCTATCAAAGGTGATTGTGACAACACTTCATTGCAAAAGTATGTTGATTCTTTGATCTATATTTGTGAGAAGAGAGGTTTATTATATAGGAAATGAGATTTTGAATCGATGATTAGGATCACGTTGGAGAATATCCAGATCAACAGTCAAAATTTCTTGAGAGGATTTAAACATGAAAAGATTGTGCAAAGTTGATTGCACAATTTGGGTGATTGAAGAATAGATTTTTCTAGTCAGGGTTTAGATTGATCAGTTAGCAATTTAGATTGCTTAGTTAGCAACCCATGATTTTCTCAATCAGAAAGTGGGTGAAGAATATGAATTAATTGATTTAATTAATTAATTCCTTTTTGTAGTTGAACATGAAAATCAAGTTTGACTTTTGCAAATAGAGTTGCATTAGTTTGTTTTGAATTTTTGTAATTGATTTGATTATTCAAATTTTGGAGGGAAAGTGTCAATTAAATTATTATGATTTAATAATTTAATCAATTTAGGGGAATAAGGTGATTTAGTGATGTAATCAAATAATTGGCGTTGTTTAACTAATCAGGACGAAATAAGATTAGATTAGGACTTTATTAAATAAATGCAATTTATTTAATTGGTCGAAAGGATGAAACATGAATTAATCAAATAACATTGTATTATTCGATTAATAGTAGAATTAGGATTTTCAAGACTTTATTAAATAAACGGTATTTATTTAATTTTTTGAGAATGATGAAAAAGTGAATTAATTAAATAATGTTGTATTATTCAATTAATAGAGGAAATTGGGGTTTCATATGTCGTTTGATGCTATGGGATGATCGTGGGATGATTCTAAGATGATTATGAGATTTTTCAGGATGTTCCGAGTTGATTATGAGATGTTTTGAGACATTTCAGGTTGATTCCAAGAAGTTCTAGGTTGATTCTGAGATGTTTAGAGACATTCCAAGTTGATTCTGATTTGTTTTGAGACATTCTGGTTTGATTACGAGATGTTTCGAGACATTTTGGGTTGATTCCAAGATGTTTTGAGACATTTCGAGTTGATTCTAAGATGTTCTAAGATGTTTCAGGTTGATTCTAAGTTGTTTCGTGACATTTCTGAGATGTTTCGGGTTGATTTTTAGTTGTTCCGAGATGTTTTGGGTTGTGATAGGTGTTATGTCAATTTTACATGTCTACATTTTTCCCCTCTTTGATACAAAGTACTAGTTGCTTTGTTTGAAAGATTTTATTTTTAAGATCAAGTTTTTGAAAAAAATTCATGCTCCATTGTGCCCCAGTGTTTCGTGGAATGATGGTAGGACTCTATGCCTCCCCCTTGAGAGTTTGGCCAAAATTTTTGAGTTTGAGGTCAGGCTCATGACCCCAATGGAAAATTAAACTATAGAAAAACTGAAAACCACCTACACCATTGCAAAGATCATGAAATTCTACCCCATTTTTTTTTAAAATCACTAAAAAATACTTTCGTATGACAAGGATATGGTTGTTTGAAGATAAGGTGAAAAAAGTCTTGATTACTAGTCAATAGTGAAGTTTTGATGATTTCTGAGCATTTGCATCATTTTTCTCGCCTTTGTTGTAAATCCTTGCATATGTTTCAAGCACTTGCTCTAAAATCCCACATTTGACTAAAAAGCTCACTTTTGATTGCTCAAGAGCCTGAAACCTTTCCTTTGACCAATAACCTCACCCTTGTTTCCTTGCCTTTGACTAGAAAGCTTGCCTTTGCTTGGTGCTTTCTGAGCATCTGCTCAAAACCCTTGCATTTGACTTTAGCATTTTCTCGGAACCCTGGCATGTGTTTGTTTGTCATCATAAATGTCATTTGTCATTGTGTGTTGTCTTATTTTGTGTTGATTTACATGTTTAGAGTGAAACCCTAATATCATGAGTTAAAATGATTGCACGTGGTCATCCTGTTAGACAGCCAGATCTAGATGGTGGTCTGCAGCCTAGTCTATAGAGTGTTTCCCTTTTTGTTGGGTAGTGTACTTGATCTTTATTATGTTGTTGTTTAGAGACATATTTCAAACATGAATTTTTGTATATATATTCATCGGCCTAGTCAAGGCCTCGTATATATGTTATGATGTTGTATTATCCTATCACACTTGTTTCATTGATGATGTATGATGATGTTCCCATCTTTTGATGATGATGATATATGTGAGATATACCTTCTTCGATTCAACTTCATGTTATGCTTCATGGATGATGATGTATGATGATGTATGCATATGATATGGATGGATGGATCATATTTTGTATCATATGATGTTTTATTATGGATGATCAATATACCATTGTGATATATGATGTTTATGTGGTGTGTATATATGATGGATGTATGCCCCATACATGATACATGGTGTTTTTATTGGCTTATTATCGCCATGATATGTATTAACAACACTGTGGATGTAGGATGGATGTTAGTTAGAAGAAATATCATGATGATAGATAGAAGTTTGATGTTGGTAGTAGTTGATGAGTTGCTTTCACTTTACTTGGAGGCTTCGTAGTTTTTGAACAATCTTGTTTGATGTAGCAAACAAATACGATGCACTAGGGTATTAATGACCAAGGTGACTTTGTATCCATTGCATAGACTTTGACTCTATAAACAAAGATTATTTTTGCTTATACCAGACATACAAAAACTTTGTTTAAAGTATATAGTTGGTTGTGTTAAAAAAAATTTGGACCAGTCACATAGAGAGGTATAGGACACCTTAACATGAAAATGCTACATGAATTTCAAACCATTTACACAGAGAGGTATGAAATACCTAACATGCAACTGCTACACGAACTTCAGACCATTTACACAAAGAGGTATGAAATACCTAACATGCAACTGCTAAACGAATTGTTTCAACACAACTTCCATACACTCAATAAAGCAAGTATTCACCATGATAATATTACAAAAACATCTTACAAACAACAAAATGAAATGATGCTCAATTGCCCCCATTCCTTCTTGTCTAAATCCTTATGGACATCCTCGAGAGATCCTAGGAATGAGTCAATAAAATAAATCAAACAAATAAAACTATAAAAAGATAAAACAATGTTACAGTATCACTTGCCATATCTATTTGGGGTGGGGCTATTATCCAGTGTTGATCATGTCTATCGTAGGAATGGATCTATTAAGACATATCTCAAGATGTTGTTGGGACTCCTTAAAAAGATATGTAGTTGATACCATGGCTTTGTTTTTGTTTGTTTGTAATCAAATCTTTGCAATTGTTTTCTTGAAAGTTCTAGCTTTTGATGATTGCTTTGTTTGTTTTGTTTGTTTTGTCAAAGGGTGAATGTAATGATTTTTTTATTATGGGTGATGTTTTTTTGTGGATTTTGATGGACAGGATGGGTCTTTTTGTTTTATTTTTTTAAAGTTTTATTATGTTTTTTTGTTGTTTTCTAGGGACTAACCTAGGGCCTCGGTGGCTCATCAAAGATAAGCCTTGCCTACATTGTACACGTAGAGGCTCGTAGTTCACTTGGTTTGAGTGTTTTTAACCTTTTCTGTTTTGTGAATGCTTTTGGATTTTGTATTTTTGACTATTTTTTTTGGATTTTGAATCTTTGACTAAGTTGAAATAAAGCATGTTGGAAACCTAAAGGGACTGACCTAGGGTCTCGTAGGCTCATAAGGCTTTCCTATGTTGTACATGCAGAGACCACATAGTTCGACCATTTGACTCAAAGCACAAATTGTTTTTTGGTAAACAACATTGATAATTTGGATTGATATTCCACTTCTGTGTCTAGAGGATATGTTGTGGGAAATCTACTTGAACTAGTTGTGAGGTTCAAGCAAATGTTGATATCTTAGACTATTTGAGTGAAGGAATAACCCCACGATGTTGTTTTGTTTTTGATGTTTTTCAAATGTTTTTGATCTTTTGTGATTTTCTAGATGTTTTTGACTTTTTACAGTTTTTTGATGTTTTTGGATTTTTACCCTCTTGACTGGGGTGTAAGATATTGAAAACTAGGATTGATATTTCACTGTGTTTTTCTAGAGGATATGTTGTGGAAAAGCTTACTTGAACTAGCTGTAGGGTTCAAGTAACTGTTGATATCTTAGAATTTTCAAGTGAGAGAAGAATCCACGTTGTTGGTATCTTTGAAGGTTACTTGGGTAGTGCATTGGTGGAACACCTTTTTTTTGGGATGAACTATTTTGATTTATTTATTTTACCCTCTTGCCTAGGGTGTAAGATGCTGACAACTTGGATTGATGTGTCACTGTGTTTTTCAAGAGGATATGTTGTGGAAAATCTTACTTGAACTAGCTGTAGGGTCCAAGTAACTATTGATATAATATCTTAGAATTTTTGAGTGAAGGAATAACCCATGTTGTTGGCATCTTTGAAGGTTACCTATGTAGTGTGTTGGTGGTACACCTTGTTGTTGGGATGAATTTTTTGAAAGGTTACCCTGATAGTGTGTTGGTGGGATACCTTGTTGTTGGGGTGAATTGGGAAGGGTACCATGTGGTACACCTTATTGTTTGGTCAATGCCTAGATCACAACATGAGCTAGAAGACATAGATCAAGATTTATTTTGAAGAAAATATGTAATTATTTTCCCCCAGTGTCTAGCAATGGTAGGTTATCTTGTGATAAGATAACATGTTTGGATAGAGTATGCCCCTTTGGACAATGCCTCATGGATCAGATAATGTTGGGTAGGATAGGATCAATGATATTGACCCATGTCAAGATGTTTTCCATAAGTAAGTGTAAAGTGTTCACCAAACATTTGTCAAGATCAAGACATGTTGGATTGGGATAAAAATGGATGGGATTTATTCTGGATAGGCTAAGATGCTTCCACCTGAAATGGCGCACGTAGATGCTTGATTCTACACATGACACCTATTTTCCAGGTTTTCATCATGGTACTTGTCCAAAGCGCCATCATAGTAGTTTTCACTAGAGGATGATTTTTCTCTTAACTATTTTCTTGATTTTTTTGTTTTTTATGGATTTTTGATGTCACACAAGACACCTGTTTACTAGGTTTTCATCATGGTGACAATTTTTTGCTCATGTGTGAACCACCTAGTGGTGTTGACGTAGACGCTACTGGTTCTAATATAGTTGTTGTTGTTGTTGTCACAATGTGCCAACAATATCCTGCTTGGAGAAGTTGTTTTTCTAAGATATGAGCGCTTGAATGTAACCCCTAACACTTCTTGTTTTCTTTATCGATATCGAAGTTAACCTTACTTTGATGCATACATCGTGATAGAGTGCCCTTAGAATCCTTATGATAAAGAGTTGCTACCAATGCATGGTTAATGGGAGATTTGGATATCTTGGATGGTGAAATGCGTTGAGGGATATGATATTCAGATGGATTGGTTGACAGTTTGGAACCTTTGACTCTCCAAACTTGGAATGATGAGCAATGATGGGTGGATATGGAGATTTGATTAGGACCAACATATTGATATACCTTGTAGGTTGCTCTTGAAGATTATTTTTCCATTGCTAAATTTTTTTGATGGATGAACTTCCCCTTTTGACTTTTCCTCATAGTTTATGTGACTAATGGAGTTTGATAGGGATGATTTTCTTGATTTTTCTTTTGTATCCATTTGAATATTTCTTGTCCATTTTGTTTTGTTGATTCTTTTGCTTTAATGACTTGTTTCATTCTTGGGTATAGCTTTTTATCTTGTTGTTGGTCCCAATGAGAGGGTGGAACAATACGTGGATGACGATTCATGATACAGCTAGTTGTAGTATTGGTATTGTTGATGGTGTTTTCTGCACAGCAACAACTCAGACAGAATACGATATTCTATCTCTCTTGAAAGGTAATCTTCAACAATAAATTACTGAAAATCACCCCAAGGTCTCTCGGGTGTTAGGTCATAACAATGCATAAACAACTCAGATAAAATGTGAAATGCTGGTAATCACAATCAGACCTTACTACAAGCAAACTGTATCCTTTCAATTTATCAGATTTGACAATATGGTGATCTTGAATCCTAAATCTAACTGAATAATTAAAGAAACAGCAAAAGGTAAGGATGCAAGGAAGTAATAAAACTTAAACTACTACAAGGAAAAGCAATGTAAATGACATATATGTGGAATGGACCTATCTCAAACAACCAATTCCTGATCGACCCACAATGCAATCTTACAAGAACAGTGCAATCTTCTGAGGTATTTAAATTTTCAAATCATAGACTTGCATCTACAATCGAACTTGAGCACACTGAATATACGGTCCAGGTTGACTTTACCAGCCTACTACAATCAGATAGTTACTGGGAGTATAGACCAGAGATAGCTACAAACATTCCAAATATGACACCACGAACATCATTTATCCAACCAAAACTAATTTACTTCTGAGTACTAAACCCTAAATCTTCAAGCAATTTAAAAGATAGAACAAAGGAACCATGCAAGATGAAATAACACAAAGGATTTCACCAGGAAAACCACAATGTCTTCAATTGTATTAATCACCAAATGTTGCAACAATTCAACCGTTCTGATACAGTATTTGCTTTAAGAAAAGATTAAGAAAATCTAACTATTGCTCTTGCTTATCTCTATTACTGCTCGGCTAACCAATGTCTAACCCTTACAATGAGGCAAGAATGCCTATTTATCAAATTTCCCCCAAAATATGTCGGCCCAGCCAAACATTTTACAAAATAAACAAAACCCGCCAAAACAGGTCGGCCCAAGAAAATAAACTAAGGCACACATTTAATGCCATCATCCAAGTCGGCCAAGGAACAATCCCCAAGGAAGTCCGGTCCAATGCATGCCCTATAATAATAGGGAAGTACAAATCTCGAAAAGAGCATTAACTGCTACTCCCTTTGTCTTCCCTCCGCGCTGGTGACCCTTGGACCCTCGAGAATGTCCTGTCCAGCTCAGCAATAGGTGGCAATGGCAAAACCCTGAGTCGGCATTTAATTGAATCAATTCCCTCATTGGACCGCTCAACAGTTTTCTTCCAGTCCTCCCTATTAGCCATGTAGCTGTCTATCACTGCCAAGTATGTAGCCGCATCATCAAGCAAATGGGAGGTGACAATTCCATCAGATTCCGGGGCATAAACCTCATGCCACCATTCCTTCAGTTGATCTAAGCTCAGATATTTGGGAGCTATTTTCTTCCTCCCTGTCATCACCTCAAAGAAGGAAATGCAACCATCATAAATTGCAGTGAGGTCAGCATCAATTGATTTTCTTCGTTTTTGTATCTTTTTCAGGCCTCCCTGCCTGATCTGCAATGCCTCGAACCACTCCCATGGTTCATCCAATTTAGCAGAAGGAAGGATTCCATCCTTTCCCAACTGATCCTTGCCATATCCTAGAATAGTCCTTGACTTCTGCAGCAGGAGGTCTATGTCATTCCTATCCTGAGACAAGACGCTCTCTAACAGCTCCTTTCCCAGGACTGCATCCTTGCCCACATACAAGATCTCCCTGGTGGCTTCATCCCCTTGTGTCTGGACACCCATCAACCAGTCTGTGGAAACCTGAGCGGAAGCCTTCATCTTTTCAATTCCGGTGATTGTCTCCTTAGGCAGAAATCCCGGAGTAGTAGAGGAGGAAGGATGGAAAGACTGTAGAGGCTTCATTACCTCCTCCAGACATTTCCTCAATCTTTCATTTTCTCTTTTCAGCTCTCATTTTGATTGGGTCTCCTTCTTTAGTCTGTCAACAATTATAGCGCTCGACCCTTCAAATTCCTCAATATCCTACTCCAAGGAGACCGGCCCAAGGTTGATAGTTTGAACATTGTAATCTTGGCCTGTTACCTCATCTCTTTCTTTATCTGTAGCAGGGGTGGCGATGTGAACTACCCGGTTATGTACCTCATCCCTTTCCACCCGAGAAATCACCTTTGCAGCCTTCTTCTTCTTTCCCTTACCGATCTGAGACAACATCTCATCCCAGTCAAGAGGGGTGTCCTCTACGATCACTTGTTTCTTCTTTGCAATTTCTTTCTCCAGCCAGTCCGGGGCTACGGGGTCCGTCCGGATTCCTTCTGTATGAGTTTCCCCCAGGTCCTCTGTGGCTTTCTCTTCTTCCGCAGCTGTCACCTCGACCTCCTCTTGGGCTGTTACTTTATCATCCTCTTTCTCTGGAGTTTTCTCACTTTGACGAGCCTCCTCAATTCCCAACTCCGGAAGCACTGGTGATGGAGTTCGAGCAGGGATACTTTCCTCCGGTTCCGGTGATCCGCGGCCTTTCTCACTCTCCGGAGAATCCTCGTATTGTACCAAGGGAGAAGT